>JAODAL010020166.1:0-70170 GCA_025379985.1 Phyllomedusa bahiana | reverse complement strand
TACAAAAAGGCAAGAAAAAAGGGTGCCCGCTCTCGCTTCTTCTATTCAACATAGCTTTGGAACCTTTGACATTACACCTGACACAGACAGAAGCTTTGTGTAAGGTTTGTATGTTTTGTGGATAACATGTTATTATCGTTGGATAATCCTCTTGAACATGTTGGAAGAGTTTTAGAGAGATTCGGTTCCTTCTGTGCCTACAAAGTGAACAGGGACAAATGTCAATTACTAGTATTGAGTAGCAGGGATTCCCTAAAGAAAATTTAGGGGTAGAAACAGTGTCTTCTTTCCTGACAAATTTGGGAACAAATCTTCGCATATTTACAATTTGAACTATTAACCTTTGATTAGGAAAATTGTGGGAGAACTGAAAAAGTGGAAAACACTCTCATTCTCGATTATGGGATACATTAATTTAATAAGCTTTGCTACGCTAGACTTTTATATCTGTTAGAGAATATCCTGGTATTATTACAAAACCAGCACAGTATTCTCATTTATTTGCAAGGAAACTCGAACTAGGATTACCTTTGGGAAGTTGACACTCCAAAAATGTTGGAGTGGGGGGGGGGGGGCTCAGCTGCAAAATATTAGATTAAATAAAATTTTTGGCTGCAATTTGGATGCCTCAGGAATTGACTGAATGCTACCAATTTATTTTCTAATCCAGAGGCTGAAAGTCAATTAGTCAATGGGACTTAGTGGCTTTAATTATACCCAATATGGAAAACTCACCTCTGAAGCTAAAAGGAGTATTATATTGAAATACACTTTAGCCGCTTGGAGGCATGTTAGAAAACTCTATAATATACCCATGTTTATCTCACAAAGTATGCCCTGCCCTGGAGATCTAATTGTATAGTCAAAGATCTTTACTTCTTTCATAAAATAGAGGTATTTTTACCTATGGCAATGTGCTGGCTCTTGGTGACAAAAATGTTCAACTTTAGAATGTTTTAGTTGCTTTCTCGGATTTTTATCTTTTTTTTTTTTTTTTTTAAAGTGTGTGGTTTTGCAGTAATGAGGTGATTTTATTTGAATATGTATTAATGTGGGAAATTTATGTGGCATAGATCGTCCCTGTCACTCACAGGACCCCTTGGTCCGCCTTTCTCAAACCTGCCATAGACTCTAGATAATGCTCTTGATTCCACATTCTGGACTATATATAGTACGGATGATAATGAATGACAGGACTTTGTAAGGTTGAAATTTACTTTATTTTGAAACTATGCATGTCTTTCTTGCTCTGACTCAGTGCGGGCATGTGAATGTTACTTTTTGTGTAATTCTCTTATATAAAAAAAAGCAATAAAAATGTGTTTAAAAAAAAAAAAAAAAAGTATGCCCTTATGGTCATTGCCTGAATTGAACTCCTCTATAGGTGGAATCAGAAGGGGATCTTTACCCCGGGTAAATTAGGTAAGCAGCATAGTTTACAATATCTGCAGCTTAAAAATTGTGTTAAATCCAGGTTATGCAACCTCAGCATGATAGAAGACCCACATGACTTTTGGGATATTTTACAGATTAGTGTAGATAATGGTATCCTATCAAAAATTTATTTTTGTTTAGATAAACGGACATCTTTAGGTTTAGCTGCTTCCATGTTTTGAAAGTGGGAGGAGGGACTAAAAGATGGAGACATTCAGAATAAAATTCTTCGCGGTGGTAGCTTATTTAAATCTTCTACTATATAGAAATTGTCGTACAGAGCAATTTATGCATTTGATTTGACATATAGGAAAGATATAGTTAACTATTGGAAGTCTTGTCTGAAATGTGGTTTGGAAAAGGCTGGTTTATTACATTGTATCTGAGAATGTCAAGAAATTAATGATTTTTTGATTTCGGTGTTAGCCTATGTGCGGTAATTTTGGTGTATTAAGGTAAGAATTTATCATTAGAGTGATCTTTTTTCCCACATCTCAAAAGAGTTGCAAAAGGATTCTAAGGAAATTAAGTTGTGCAGAAATAAAGGGTTACACCAAAGAAATGCGTTTTGCACCATTACTGTAGATTTAAGAAAAGAGTCCTGATGTAAGTGAGATTATGGTGATTTTAAAACAGATGTTCTTCTTAGAGAAATTAGATACTGAGCGGCATAAATAAAAATCAACAGGGATTTTTAAAAAAAAAAATGGAAAGTCTTTATTGTAGATGTTTTTAAGAAACAGAAAATTAAAGATATAACTAAATTATTTAAATACACCAGTAATTATCTGAAAGAGCAATTGAGAGGCAATTGAGTTTGAATATATAAAAATACTGGAATAGGTCATGTTGCCTTCTGCTGATAAAGACATGCCATTGAGATGGATGTTTCAACAGGACAATGACAATGAATTTGTGGAGTGAAAGCAAAAATGTGTTTTTTGATGCCACACCTAAAAATGCAAATTAACTGTAACTGTAACAGGTTCAGCATGAAATAGCATAGCTGATATGCCAATGACTGCTATAGAACCAACCATAGAAGCTGGCTGTGACTCTGTGAAACAGTATGGTGATAAAACCCATTTAAGAGTAGAAGAATAAGAATGTGGAGAAGTTACTGAAATAACAAGGGCTAGTGTAGTTTTATTTCATGGAACTACATATAACCCAGTCACTACAGTAAATGCTGACAGATGTGGTACAGGGGGGCATTTGTCCCTCTTGCTTAAGGGTCCAGTTGTTTCTGTGACCTCTTTGACCCCCTTTAGCTACATCACTGCCTGGGGGGCACTTATTAGAATTCTAGTTTCACTGTGTCACATTCCATTCCCATAAAGGAATGTGACTACTATAAGCCACAATATATCTTAACACTAATGTACATTACCATGTAAATATGACGGGTTTTTCAACTACTTTATATAATTGATTTTGCGTTATCCTAGACGTATCCTTTTCTACTCCAGGAATTCAATTTTTCGAAGTCAGTTTACACAATGCCATCTTATGTCAATTTAGTCTTAACAAATACATATTTGTGATTTATGAAGAGAAACCTTGATCCATTAAATGAGGGGATGGAATACAAAGAAGTACTTGACATCCGATAGCATTGTGCAAAGTGACCTAAAAAGCAGAGTTTCTGTATTGGAAAAGGATATATCTATGATAACTATAGAAATTAACTGTATAAAGTGGTTCCAGGCAGGACCATCTTTTCCATTGGGCACACTAGGCATTTCCATGGGGACCCTGCAAGCATAGGGTCCCCATGTGTTGAATGAAGGTGAGATCATATGCTCTGGATCCCTGGGTTGTCTCTGCTTACTTAACTGTTCATAAGATGTACAAACAGTTATAAACCATGGTGATGCAAGAAACCATCAATTGCCTGCCCTAACAGCTAGTCTTGTAGGCTGCCTACAAGATGTCAGTGGGTTGTCCTGACTTAGGTGGTGTGATGATATGAGTGTGCTTGGAGGTGGTTAGAGGCATGGCATCAGGGGTGTTGCTACAGGGGGTGCAGAAGTAGCAGTCGCTACCGTGCCGTGCAACCTGAAGGGGCCTAAAAGCCCTGTGACATAAATTGACACCAGTACTGTAAATGGCACATGGCGGCTGAGGGGGCCCCCATTCCACTATTTGTACTAGGGCTCAGGAGCTTCAAGTTACGCATCTGCAAGGCATGTTGTGTATTTAGGCAGGACCCACTCCACTGCTTCGCCCACAGGCCCATAATGCTTTTAAGAAGGCCCAGGTTCTAGAAGAGCAAGACAGACTCTTCAAGAAAGTGTGATTGATGAAGAGGAACCTTGATCCATTAAATGCAGCGATGAAACATACTTTTTGGGGATTTTTTACATAAGTTAATTCTATTGTTAAAATGGGTAATAGTAGAAGAAATCACGGCACTCACCACTCGTTGTATAAAAAGATTTGCTTTATTCCGGCACTTCAATCGTTGAAGGGGCTAACATGTGAACACATCCAACAAGACGGCCGTCTTGTTGGTGTGTTCACATGTTAGCCCCTCCACGGATTGAAGTGCCGGAATAAAGCGAATCTTTTTATACAACGAGTGGTGAGTGCCGTGATTTCTTCTACTTTACCCATTTTGCCATATGGACTTATTGCTATTGATCACAGAGCACCACCGATAATGCCATTAAATATATGTATCCCAGGAGCATGCCAGTCCACGTTCATCACTGTAGGAGTGAGTGCCGAGAATCTGTGTTTCTCATATAACTTCTAATTATATTGTTATCGTACACTTTTCAACTTTCTTAATATTAACTTGAATGCGAAAGTGCCCTCTTATTTCAATCTATTATAAATATAACATATTTTTTTATCACTATATTTTATGGATCAAAATTTCACTTGATTTCACACTTACTGAAGAGTCTGCCTTGTCCACAGTACTACCCTGAAAACAGTGTCGGACTGGAGTGCCTAGGGCTTTTCAATGTAGTTGATTCTTGAAGCCTGCCTATAACTATTGCACAGGGCTCTTGCACTCTGCCTCTTGAGCTCTACTTCTCTTTTCCTGCGTTTGTCTCTGAAAAGCAGATCCAGATCCACCATGGTCAGAGCTCCACTATGCCCAGGGGCCCTCCAAGGGCTTTCAATGCTCCCCTATAAGCAAGTCCAAGCCTACCTGAAAAGATATAAGTATATTAAAGGGGTTTTCTCATTACAATAAATGGTCTTCAGAATAAGGGGACAGTGAAAACAAGCAACTTTGCAATTGGATGTGATTTGAAAAGCTGTGTTGTTTTCACAGTCTCCCTTACCTTTGTTTTGTGTAAACACTGTTCCCTAGTGTCGGTCAGACTCCGCCTCCTTGTATGTCATTGGCTGCCGGCTTTACTAATTTACATACTAATTTACACGGTCGTATTCACGGGAGCGCACATTGTTGCGCATGCTCCGTGGTGTCCACCTCCCTGTTCCTCTGCATTGTGTATTGGTAGTAAAGCGATTGCTAGTAGGCTACAATGTGTGACGGAGGAAGGGTATTCGATTGTCGAGAGAGAGAGAGACACACACACAAACAGATAAAGCATGTAGTTTTGTTCTGCAGATCTGTAGAGGTCAGAGGTGTAATAATCTGCAGTATATATCACTTTGTGCGAGAGGGGGAAAAAAAATCACCCATCTTTCCCAGAATCCTGAATGTCAAATGCCCATTCTAGTTACAAAGTATGTAGAGAGAGTGAGAAATGTAGATATAAACTATCGAGTTACACTTAGCTTTTCACTTCCAATAATTCCTTAGTCTCCGACAGCTGAGAACCTCTGCCTTTCCCCAGCTCACACAGAATGAATCCTCATGTGCAGACTTTGGGGTGTGTCTGCAGAGAGAAGATACTCCCTGCTGGGAGGAGAAACACGCCCCTCCATTTCATAAGCTCTCCTTAGCAGCCAGTATAAACGGCTGCCAAATGATGAAAAGATAAAACCCCTTTAAAGAGGTTCTCTGGGATTATAACAGTGATATCCTACACTTTAAAGACAGGCCCTTATTTTTGATCAGTGGGCGTCTCTCCTGTAGGAAACTGCTGACCAAGACCTTAAAGGGGATTTTTGCATGAATACTGCATCCCCTTTATGATTCACACAATCACATTGACACATCCATATGCGTTGCTGTGCCCGCTGCTGCTGCTCACCTCATTAACTTTAGGGAGCATCATCCCCGTATTTCTCTGCTCATCTATTGAATTTAGTGGAGTCTATTATATCAACAATGTAGAAAAAATGGTAGCTTCCAGCCTCTTCTGTGGGCTCTTAACCAATAAAGAGCCCACAGAAGAGGCATGAAATGCGTAAATAGCATGTGTTTTTTGTAGCTTGGATTTTATGTTTTGTTTTTTTTTAACTGGGACTAAACAAATGTGAGTTTAATTTTCATACATTGTACTTTTGAGTGCTGGAAACTGCCATTTTCTCTACATTGTTGGAATCCTGCATCTTCAGCCTTATAGCTCTTTCCTGCACCACACCTAGATGGATTTCACGAATGGTGAGGATTATTGGTGAACAGACTTTTATTGCTGTATTTTATGTAGTCTATAATAAACTATACAGTGTACAAAATTGACTTACGGTAAGTGGGTAGTCTCAGCCTAACAAAGACCCTTGTGGGGGTGGAAGTTATAATAAAGAAGTGAGTTTTTTAATTTTTGCTATACTGGGATGCTGCCAATTTTTTTCTTTTTTGTGGGTAGTCTCAGTATGTGATGGGGAAGTGAAAAACATTTCACAGGTTTCCTGCCTTTTATATTTTTTAAAATAAATTATACAAAACAGAAAATTAGACATTCTGAGTTAGTTCTCTGTGACCCTAATTTGTCCTTTAGACCCATAAATTGGTGATACACAAGCGGTTTTAGGCAGCTGTATGAAAAACCACTATAATAGTAGGTATGAAAATTTGTTGAAAAGTTTTCTGTATGAAAATATTAGTATTTGTAATCTATGTGAGCTCAATTTTGGGCCAATAAAAAGATCAGATCACTCTTGAGCAGGGCTGGGCAATTAATTTTTCCATGGGGCTGCATGAGAAAGTGGGATGGTTTTAGAGGGCCGGACTAATTTAGAAAAAAAAAACATAGGGTGAACGGGGAAAAGTTCGTTTTAGGGTTTATTTTTGTGGAAACTTACTCTGTCCCCTTAGTAAGGCAGGTATATAGATACGTCCCCCAGTAATGCAGGTATATACAGCTCCCCTCAATAAGGTAGGTATATAGATATATGTCCCCATAGACAGGTATATAAAGCTCTCCTCAATAAGGTAGGTATATAGATATATGTCCCCATAGACAGGTATATAGATTTAATTCCCCTCAGTCAGGCAGGTATATAGTTATAGCTCCCCACAGGCAGGTATATAGATAGATATAGCACCCCACAGGCAGGTATATAGATAGTTATAGGTCCCCACAGGCAGGTATATAGATAGTTATAGCTCCCCACAGGCAGGTATATAGATAGTTATAGCTCCCCACAGGCAGGTATATAGATAGTTATAAGTCCCCACAGGCAGGTATATAAATAGATATAGGTCCTCACAGGCAGGTATATAGATAGTTATATCTCCCCACAGGCAGGTATGTAGATAGATATAGCTCCCCACAGGCAGGTATATAGATTTATGTCCCCTCAGGCAGGAGTATAGATTTATGACCCCCCAGGCAGGTATATCGATTTATGTCCCCCTCAGGTAGGAATATAGATTTATGACCGAAATTTAAAATAACAACACTAATACCTACCTTACTGGCTACCTGGCCGAGTGCGTTGCTCTTCAGCCCGATACTGGCGGCATGACGTCATCACGCCACCAGCACCGGGACGCTCCTCGGCCTGCTCCTCGGCCGCACAGAGTAATCACTCTGAGGAGAGGCAGCAGCGCGATGAGCTCACTTCATCACGTCGCTGCCGAATTCACAAATGCCAGGGATATCAACATTACTATTAGTACGCATCGTACGCCACGGGCCACTGACTAGCAGGCCGACCCACGGGCCGTACATTGCCCAGGTCTGCTCTAGAGGCACAAAAAAGAGTATATTTTACTCTAGCTCTCACAAGAACTCACAAGTTCCTTTTAGGCTAAATTCACATGTGAGTGACATTATACCCCTAGGCCAAAGTTTCATTCAGCTCACCTATTTACTGTTTGTGTATTTTTTTGCCCTTTGCCCTATATATGCCTAAATTCCATCTGTTTTTTTTGTAGGGTATTTCATACCCAAGGGTTAATTAAGCCTCTTGTTTGTGGGGTAATTTGGAGTAAAATACAGGGTGTGTGTATTTTTTTGCCCCATATACGCCTAAATTCCATCTGGTTTTTCTGTAGGGTATTTTATACCCAAGGGTTAATTTAGCCTCTTGATTGTGGGGTAATTTGGAGTAAAATACAGGGTGTGTGTATTTTTACCCCATATACGCCCAAATTCCATCTGGTTTTTCAGTAGGGTATTTTATGCCCAAGGGTTAATTTAGCCTCTTGATTGTGGGGTACTTTGGAGTAAAATACAGGGTGTGTGTATTTTTACCCCATATATGCCTGAATTCCATCTGGTTTTTCTGTAGGGTATTTTATACCCAAGGTTTAATTTATCCTCTTGTTTGTGGGGTGATGTTGAGTAAAATACAGGGTGTGTGTATTTTTACCCCATATATGATTGAATTCCATCTGTTTTTCTGTAGGGTATTTTATACCCAAGGTTTAATTTATCCTCTTGTTTGTGGCGTAATTTTGAGTAAAATACAGGGTGTGTGTATTTTTTTCCCATATACGCATGAATTCCATCTGGTTTTTCTGTGGGGTAATTTATACCCAAGGTTTAATTTATCCTCTTGATTGTGGAGTAATTTGGAGTAAAATACAGGGTGTGTGTATTTTTATCTCATATATGACTGAATTCCATCTGGTTTTTCTGTAGGGTATTTTATACCCAAAGGTTAGTTTAGCCTCTTGTTTGTGGGGTAATTTGGAGTAAAATACAGGGTGTGTCTTTATCATATACAGGCGGTCCCCGGGTTACAAACGGGATAGGGACTGTAGGTTTGTTCTTAGGCCATGTTTACACGGCTTAAAACTGTACATATTTCAGCCGTAATTACGCGCAGGAGTAGTCATTACGGTAATCCATAGTTCCCATAGAAAACTATGGAATACGTCTCCTCTCCCTGCTTGGCGAATCCGCCAGGCAGGGAGATAATTGACATGTGAATTACCAGCGGCGTACTCGTGCCGCTGGTAATGAATGTCTATGGGCCGGCAAGGTGCCGGCCCCTCGCACCCGCCCCCGCTCCCGCCCCCGGCCACACGGCGTAATTGCGGGGCGTAATTATGTAAGTCGGAACAGGTAGATTTATTAAATGTATTTTTAAGTTTTGGATAGTGCATTGAACAGTTTCTACATTTGTTTTGCTGTCTGTGCCCTTTTTTAGAAGATTTCACCTAACGTTCTGTATCTCATGTGCAGCTGTGGCATGCTGGCACTTGGTTATCATGGGGCGTGACTCAGTATTGAATGTCAGCCACTCCCCATAAGTCTCCATTTGTAACTAGGGGACATATGTAAGTCGGAACGATGTAAGTCGGGGACTGCCTGGTACAGCCATCTTGCTGTGGCATCTCCTTTAGTTTGGGACTCTTCTATTACTTGTTTGGGGATACAGGTGTCTAGATCAGTTCAGGAATTTGAAATGCTGAATATTACTCCCCTCTGTGAGTTTTTACAACACAAAACTAATAATTGTAATAAATTACATCTATCCACGGCGGCACGTAATAGCCTGGTCAAGATGACACTCTTGCCCAAAATACTATACGTTCTTCAGCAGGCTCCAGTGAATCTCCCAAACAGTCTGATCCATCGTATACGGGGCCTAATACTTTCATTTATATGGCAGGGACGCAGACATCGCGTAGCTGCAGATAGTCTGCCAGCCCCCTGGGATGAGGGACGGAGCGCTTTTCCGGATATCAACTTATTATTTAGCAGGTCAGATGTTGCATTTAGCGAGGTGGGGGTCTGCTGAACAGCTTAGGGTTCAGGCATTGATTATCTCTCCTTTCAGTAAAAGGTATCTGCACCCCCTGCAGCTTTTGTTTTGTGGCATGGCCTTTGGGATGGTAGGCTGCGCGACTTCCCGATTCTGAGACAGGCCCTTATGGTTTGGCAAAAAGTGTGCTCGCTATACTATTCTGAGGGAATTGACCAATTTTCCCCAGTGTGGCAGCTTAGCATGTCCGGAGAGGTGAGTTGGAGAAATCAAGGGGTGTGGTATATCTCCCACATTTGTACCAATGCAGGGTTCAGGCCATTCCTGGAAATACAGGCTGAATTCGGTCTTCCCTCTTCTCAACTATTAACTTATCTCAGGGTAAAACATGTAGTTACTTCCCAGCTAGGTCTAACGGAAGTGGTATTTAACAAATTCCCGCTCCCTTGCTTGCTTCTCTCACCCCCCCCAACTACCCATGTGACTTCCTATTTCTATGTTCTCTTCTAAGCGCAAAGCAGGAAGGGTCACTTAGCGAATCTCAGGGAGAGGTGGGAGACGGATCTGGGCCCGGTTACAGATGGGCAGTGGGAAGCATGTATGGCCTCACCCAAGTTGGTTTCATCCAAACTTAACGACAGAATGACTCAATTATTTACTGTACACAGGTCCTACTATACTACATCCAGACTAAGTAAGTTCAGACATGGATAGGCAGACGAATGCCCAAAGTGCCACTTAATCTCTGGAATCTTCCTGCATCTAATATGGTCCTGTCCGAAGGTGTTGAGTTTCTGGTCCCAGGTAATCCGATTTCTAAATGACAGAACAGAGTACCCAGTCCCTCTTACCCCTACGGTGTGTTTGTTTGTACCCGAGTCAGCTGGCTTGGGTCCTCGCTCAAAGTAATTCTTTGCTACTGTAGTTCTTTATTATGGAAGAAAGGCTATTGCGCATACGTGGCTGACTGCTAGAGCTCCTTCAGTGGCTGAGTAGATGGGGCTAATCAATGGCATGCTGCTGCATCAGAGGTGGCTATATTGGCGTAGAAACAAAGTGGGTAAATTCGATAATATCTGGGGACGGTGATTGAGCTCCTCTGGCACAGTTGGTCTCTCAGGGGCCCTAGATTATGGATCTCCAGCAAGTCCTCAATGATGAGGTCGTCCCGGGCGTGATTCTATACTCTTCCTTTTTCTCCTAGGTAACCTGCACAACGATGTTGTTTGTTGATACCTTCTAGATTACCTTACCATTCCAGTGGGTTGAATCTACATCATTTGAACAACTGAGACAGTAGCAATATTATGCATATGCACTTTTCTATGTTGTTAATTATTTCCTGGCTGGGAAGTTAGGTTTAGTCTGTACTATCATTCGGGTACTCTTGTTTACTGCAATGTGGTTATCACTGTATGTCAAGTAATAGCACAAACATATAGCTATGTTATTGTCCTGTGATGATGTTATGAATATGACTACAAATCATTTTGTTAAAATGTACCTACTTTTGGATCCTTCTAATAAAGTTTACTTGTTAAGTAAAAAAAACAGTATGTCAGACAGAGAGGTGGCAGGCCCTTCACATGTGAGTGGCAGTGGCACAAACGTTCCTGGAGCAGGCACAGGTCGCAGCACAGTAAGGGGACGTTGCAGCAGGGGTGACTCGGTGCGGCCAGAACTGCCGGTGTCATCTAGCGGCCATGTGTTGAACAGCAACCCAAGGGTTCTTAATTGGTTGACTAGGTCATAAACTTCTTCCCAGATGTCATCTGACAACCCCAGCCAACAGTTGGTGGGTTCGTCAGACACAACCCTTAGTTGGCATGGCCCGGGAACAGGTCAGCGGCCCTCACCTGACCTCAACTCGCCTCTGTCCAGTTCGGGTCCCTCAGCCAGAGAACTACTATGTGGTCTGGTCTCGGCGCCACTATACAGCGAGGATGAACTCTTTGAGGACAGTCAGCAGCTACTTGGCAGCAAAGAGGTGGGGCAGACATCCACTGCTTCTTGCAGTAGGTGGAAAGTATTGATATGGAGAATGGCATGGGAGGTTATGTTGCAAGCAGTCAGGCTCTGCATACTGAGACCATTGAGGAGGATAGCAGTGACGGGCAAACACAAATTGATGACGATTCATCATCATTGTCAGGAGAAGAGTGTGTCAGCTTGCGCGTCAGGCAGTGACGCAGCCAGCGAGTCGGTAGTGTGGTCGTGAGTCAGCAGGGTGGCAACAGTGCGAGGTCGGGAGCCAAATGACCACGGGGTAGAAAACCCACTTCGCATATCCAAGAAAGTAGCGGCACAGGGGCTCACCGAGGGCAGCGGCGGGTAGTAGTCACTCAGTGCGGAGGTTGGCGGTAAAAAAACCTACTCTGCGGTGGGGATTTTTTTGCAAAGAACGGAGGAGCCGAATTGTGTAGAATCTGTGGGCAGAAAAAGTGAAGTGGGGCCCAAAGAAGCTAACCTTGGCACCACGGCCCTGCGTAAAACACATGCAGTGTCAACATCGTGGCCGGGGGAAAAACGTGTCTTGATGTGGTGGTCCATTCCTCTGAAAGCAACAGCGCAAAACCCAGTGGCACGCATGCCTTTTCTTCCAGTAAAGGCTCCCCACCTCTGCCAAAAGGGAGCTGTTTGTTTTTCCCCATCATCTCCCAGCCCAATGCTCCTGCTTCTTGCCATCTGGGCCAGCAGTCATTCCCCAAAAACCGATTGCCAAGGCAGCGATGGCCCAACCATTAAGGTGCAGAAAGCTGCCGTGTCTGTCATTTGTTGGTATGCAGTTCCTCCCTTTCCAAGGGGTGGATCTACATATTCAGAGAAATTTAATGGCTTGTGCCAAGCCGAGGTGGAGGTCAAAAGCCTTAATTTTTTTTTCGAAAAAGGCAGTACCAGCCCGCACAAATATGTACAACGAAGGTGGGCCGCCCTTGAGCCTATGGCACTTCCAAGGTGCCATGTGGAGCTGAAAAACTTTGGTCATGGGACGTACATGTTTTACGGCCCATGGGTGAATGTGCTTCCTCCCCAGAAAACCCCAGAATTGGACAGGAGAACCGTTTCTCCTCCACGGTTGTCAAATCTGTTCCTGGCCCCCAAATGTTCGCCTCCTCTACCCCACCCCCCTCACCCTCCAAGTCTAAGTGCTGCTCCTATACCCATGTGCGGGGGCACGCGGTGTACGGTTCTACCCGGGTTTTTGCCTGGGCAAACAAAGTCACACAGGGGAGTATTTCTCCGTTTTTATGCAACAAAATATCAATGTGGACTTTCTTTGAAAACGCAAATTGGAACCTGGTGACAGCAATAAAAGGAACAGGGGAGTCTGCACTGCCCGAGGAGGGTTTGAGCCATGTGCCTGATGGCGCAGTGTTCAATCTGGTTGTAAAAAGGTTTCCCTAAAGTCTTCCCCCATTGCAGACATTCTAAAAAAGCCAAAAAAATGTGCATCCTTCATCCTTCCTAAAAAGGCCCAAGAAACCCCCCCTTGAGCGCAGCAGGAAGGGGCTTCCCCCAACAGGGGCTGATATGCGTGTTTCCACCCGGAATTCCACCCTCCATATGTTAGACCGCTGTATAAACGAGAAAGGTTTAAATGATTTTTTGATGATCAAGGGCGGAGTGTCCCCTGTGTAAATTTTTAAAATGCCCCGGGTAGTATGCATGGGGCACCCGCCCTTTGCTCGGCCCTTTTAGGAGGCCCGTTTTTGTCAGTCCCCATTAAATACGGATGAATAAAAAGTCATTGCGCTGCTTCATATCCCCGGGAAAAGATGCTGCAAAAAATTTTTGGTCAGTGGACTGGAGAGTGGCGACTTTTATCTAAGCCCATGAGCGGGGGGGTGGAAATGGGGAGGAGGAGAAAATTGGAGCACAAACAGTGTCTGGCAAAATAGGGTTTTTTTTCTAGGTGGGAGAGGAGTAGCAGGACAGCTGGGGGGGTAGAGGGAGTGAGGAAGTGAGCAGATGGAGGCAGGGAAACCCTCGGTCACTTGCGGAGATGGCCCCCGCATGCTAATTTGCCCCAGCTAGTGACGTGAATAGTCACCCTCCGAGGGGGATGACTTCTAGCTCTTACCCTTTGGACCCCGCTACCCGGTCCCAAAAAGGGGCCTTTTTTTTCCTGCCCAAAAGGGAGGAGAAACTTTGCTATGAGAAATCCCTTGTAGTTGTTGGGGCCCCTGATATCTGTGCCCTCTTCTATCCCTTTCGGCGACAGGGGCCTCACGCCATTTATCAATGCAGGTGCTTGGGCAGGGGGGGGGGGGGAGCGTTTCGTTCAAACGCCAAAATCTGGAGTCTTTTATGAACAGCTTATTTACCCCCCCAAAGGGGGAGAGTTTCTCACCAGCGAAACAGGCTGGAGCAGACCCTTAACCAGTAGGTGGTAGCCTATTTTGGACACCCACTCTGGGGACCCCACTTTGAAGATCCCGCTGGACTACTGGGCAGCCAAACTGGAGAAGTGTCCGGGCCCGGCCAGTATTGGGGAAAACACTCTGTGCTGCGGGGGCCCCTTTGTTCCCCCAAAAAGGGGACAAACTCGTTTTGTTTTACCCGAAATGTAAAGAGACTCCCCCTTTGTCAAGATGAAATAGGTGTGGATCGGCCAGGTTTTCCAAAACCCCAAAATCCCTTATAAAATCAGATTAGTTTCACCCTTTGTTGCCCCCCCTTTGAGAAATGAGTATAAATTCTTTTTGTTTCCCTTCCAGCTAATTTTTCTGATGCTGCCACCCTTTCTGATGCCACACATCTGCTGCAGCTGCTCCATCTCCCAACCCCCCCTTCTTTAAGGGATGGTATTCCCCACCACCTCCACACTGTTGGGCATTGTGCCAATTTTGTGGCCTAATCATGTTGCTGCCCAAACCTCCCCGCTTGTGTTTTGTGCCACTCTGTGGGGCCCATCATATTGCTGCCAACCCAGGGGGAAAAAAAAATTTGTCTTGTGCCCCACTCTCCCAAACCCCATGCTGGGGCTGGGGTTTCTACCGCCAAACCCTTTACGCTCTGTCTTGTGCCACTCTGTGGCCTATGATGTTTTCGGCCCTTTTCCATTTCTGTGGGGATTGTGCCACTCTGTGGCCTACTGATTTTGTTGCCACCTTCTCAACCTATCTATGTGCCACTCTGTGTCCTACTGATGTTGCTGTCACCTCCTCAACCTGTCATTGTGCCACTCTGTGGCCTTCGGATGTTGCTGTCACCTTCTGCACCTGTCAATATGTTACTCTGTGGCCTACTGATGTTGCTGCCACCTTCTCAACCTGTCATTTGCCACTCTGTGGTCTAGTGATGTTGCTGCTATCTCCACACTCTGTCATTGTTCCACTCTGTGGCCTACTGATGTTGCTGCCACTTTCTCAACCTGTCATTGTGCCACTCTGTGGCCTACTCATGCTGCTGCAAACTGAACACTGTACCACTGGAACACCCTGTGGCTTCCTAATGCTTTTTCCACCCTCCACCACTCTATGATTGCCACTATGTTGCCACTGTTTGGTTTTCCCCTTCTTTTAATCTGTCAGAAGGAATGAAAAGGATCAGGATTGTCTGATGATTAGCTAGCCAAAAGCAGGAGTGGATACAGAACACAGAAGACATGCAAATATCCCATTTACTGGTCATCTCTGTTTTGGATCAACTCCTGTTTTTTTGGCTTTATCAATGCTGATGGATTATTGACCAATTGAAAGAGGACACTGATGGATGAAAGGAAGGGCAACATGATCAGTGACGTCAAGGCAAAGTTACTGCTGACACCCTCTCCACTCTTTCGGGGGGGGGGGGTCTACATGTATCAGCGTTTTACAGAGCAGGTTCTGTCATAATCTGTGGTATCATCTGATTTCGGTGTAAAAGGAGTGCGCTCTTTGACGCTATAGTAGGATCTTGGACCTCACCTCGGTTCTTTCCAGCTGGCGCTGACATTACCTTGTCAGGCTACATTCCCACTTCAGTAATTTGGTCAGTTTTGCCCCTGTAACCGCCAATAGAAGTGAAGTGTGAAGCGATTCTAAGAGCGGCGGCTGTCATCTGTGTGTCATACTAAAACATAGCATTGTATGAAGACCAAACCACGCTCCCTATGCAGATTTGAGCATGGCACAATGTTCTACAACACCCTACAGGCTCTCTGCAGCCAGGAAATAGCTGTTTTT
The DNA here is from genome assembly GCA_025379985.1 of Phyllomedusa bahiana. Taxonomy (NCBI): domain Eukaryota; kingdom Metazoa; phylum Chordata; class Amphibia; order Anura; family Hylidae; genus Phyllomedusa; species Phyllomedusa bahiana. The sequence continues at coordinate 54,541 of JAODAL010020166.1, read as the reverse complement.
TAATGCGATTCGGCACAGAAAAATTTGAGTTGAAACTAATTTTTGCGTAAAATTTGGCGAACCTGGCGAATCGAAGTTTTGAGAAATTCACCCATCTCTAGCCATAACTTTTATTTTTTCAATGACTCAGGTGCATGAGGCCTCTTTTTTTCAGGACAAGTTGTACTTTTTGGGGGAATAGTTTAAGTTCACTTATAAATTATTGCAGAATTTATTTAATTTTTTCTACACCATTCACATTTCACACTTATTAACTTATTACTTGTTATTACGGTCATGTGAATAAATAATCTGTGTAGGGATAACTGCTTTACTTTTTTCTTTTTAACATTTATTAATGTATTAGCATATTCATATATGCTAATACATTATAATCTGTGTCAGTTTGACACAGGCAGTGACCAGGACAGCACACAGTCTGCCCTGATCGCTGGCTTCTTACACAGACAGCCCTGGGGCTGCTCTAGGTCCCAAAGGCTGACAGTGCACCCATTCCCCGGGCTCTGTCAGGTCACCGGAGTCCTGATCACCCGACAGAGCAGGGTAAAAGCCCTTTGAATACACTGTGGTCATGAACCGCGGGAATCAAAGGGTTAAGCACCAGGGAGGCTGCACTGGGAACAAGGCTGTGAAGTACAGCCCTGCTCTCAGCGCTGCTTTGGCTCTAGACGCCGCAAACCCCGATGTCTGCAGTGACGCCAAACGACGTCGCTGCAGATGAACGACCTGCACCGCCCGATGTCAAAAGTTGGTGGCCGGTCATTAAGGAGTTATTATACAACATATTTACTGTTAATCTTTTTTTATCAGTTGCAAAAAAATAGTTATTGGTGGCATAGTTGAGAACTATACCGTATATACTCGAGTATAAGTCAACCGAATATAAGTCGAGGCACCTACTTTTTCCACAAAAAACTGGGAACTTATTGACTCGAGTATAAGCCTAGGGTGGAAAATGGTAAATTTCAAAAATAAAAATGGATACCAATAAAATTACATAGACAGTTTAATGTCCCACATATGCAGGTATTGGCAGGTATAAGCAGTTTAGTGTCCCCCATAGGCAGGTATAGACAGGTTTATATACCCAGTAGCCAAGTATAGGCAGTTTAGTATCCCCCATAGGCAGGTATAGGCAGGTATATGTCCCCTCATAGGCAGGTATAGGCAATTATAGGCAGATATAGGCAATTATAGGCAGGTATATGTCCCCTCATAGGCAGGTATAGACATTTATAGCCAGGTATATGTCCCCTATAGTTAGGTATAGCCAGGCATATGTACCCCATAGTAAGGTATAGCCAGGTATATGTCCCCCTAAGACAGTTATAGGAATGTAGAAGCTGGGTTGTTAAAAAAAAAAATACAAGGCGCCATTCCGAGGCTCTCCCCGCACTCCGTCTTCTTACACAGGCGGCATGATGACATAGCACGCCGTCCGTTCCAGATAGTTCCGCATGTATGCAAGTGCTTGTACTCTGCTCCACAATAGAGTCTTCAGCTGTATGTGTTCCCAGGAGTCGCATACAGCCGAAGCGATCCCCTTCGGTGCCCAGGCCATAGCAGCGCCCGTACGCCAACGGGTGACCAGATAGCTGTATGCGCTCCCAGGAGTCGCATACAGCTGAAAAGATTGTCGATAGAACCCGGGCCATGGGACTGGAGCGCCCGGACACTGTTGGCTAACTCAGGATTCAGCTGTATGTGACTCTCAGAGGAGTCGCGTACAGCTGAAGTGTCCCTGGTGGCGCCCGGGCCATCACAGCGCCCATGCGCCGCCAGTGACTCGAGTATAAGCCGAGAAAGACTTTTTCATCTCATTTTTTGGGCTGAAAAACTCGGCTTATACTCGAGTATATATGGTAATTGCCTAGCTCGCAGCATGGTACCCAGCGGTGTGCACTGTGATTCCCGAAGATATGTTTAATCAGGCTGCATCTGCTTCAGGTTTTTGGCAGAGAGTCTGCAGAATCAAATCTGGACCAACTGGTGCAGATTTCCCTGGCGATTCATAGCAGATTTTACAAGTTTTTTATTTACAGATCTGCTGTGAATCAGATCTATCTAGATGTACTCCAGCACTCAGGTACTCTTTTGGGAAATGTTCTAGCAGAAACTTTATACATAGATTAGCCATACCCCGAAATAGTAATAAATACTAAATAACACTAATGGCCAGTTCACACGGCTTATTGCTGGCGTAATTGCAGGGACGGATTTCGCCCCGCAATTACGCCGGCTGCCGTGCAGCGGGGGCAGTGGGCAGGCAGCTCGCCGGCCCCATAGACATTCATTATTCACGGCGCGTACACACCGTAAATAATGGACAGGTCACTTTCTCCCCGCTCGGTGTATTCGCCGAGTGGGGAGAGGAGACGGGATCCATAGTTCTTCTATAAGAACTGTGGATTACCGTAATCACTGGGACGGATATCAGCCCTATTGCAGTGCAAATATGGCGCGCAATATGGCTGAAATCCGTGCCCAAATCAGCCGTGTGAACGAGCCCTAAGGGCCACATGTATGAAAACTGTCTAGGTCTAAAACTCACTTTGTTGCCCATTTCATATAGTGCTCTAGAAAAATTAAATTGGTGCTCTGATTGGTTGCTATGGGCAACAATGTGAGTTTTAGACCTAGACAGTTTTCATGCATTTGGTCCTAACATACTATCATACCATAACTGGATAGCACCACCATACATAATTCCACCAGTTACTGAATAATACTTCCCTACTACTAAATTAAAGAAAACACAACATGAATACTAAAATTACCACCATACTGAAATACCTCCAAACTGAGACTGAATGCAAAAGTAGCGAATTTTAATGTCACATTTTTAAATAAACGGGCAAAATCAACATTTAAAACCATTGTGTTTTTATCAAATTTATAGCAATAGCTATTTCAGCAGATTTGCTATCACTGATAGGAAAACTGATCAAATAGTTATTGCCTCAAATAATATAAAAATATCAAGCCCCACCACAGAACATAAGTATGTACAACTGCTTATATAGTAATGGCTTAAAAGTGCAGTTGTTTTAGTTAAAGCAGTTGTCTAGGACTTAGAAAAACTTATTGGTCCACTAGAGTATGATTAAAAGTAGAAAGGAAGAAGCCTACTCACCTCCGTGACGCTCCCATGCTGTCCTGGTGGCCGGCCCATACATCCCAGATGCACATTTAACATCCATTGTTCACGTGCTGTGTGCTGCCAATCACAGGCCACAGCGAACATGTGCATGTGACATTGTGGCCTGTGATTGGCTGCACATAGCATGTGAACAATGGACATTCACTGTGCAGCCTGAATGTATGGGAAGTACACCGGGACGGAACACTAGCGTCACAGAGGTGAGTGTATTTCTTTTTTTCTATTTTTAATCATACCCCAATGGACCAAAGAGTTTTTCTAAACACTGGAAAACCCCTTTAACTTAAACTAATCCCCTTAGGCTGGGTTTACTGGTATCACTGTATTTACCTGTTAATGACCGAACATTCACACATACCAATAACAGAGAAATAGAATAAAGCTATGTCTACACAGCACTGGATTCACGTCGTATTTACAGTGGATTCAATATTTTGAATCCGCCGAAAATCCGACTGTACCCAGTGCTGTGTATATTTCAATAGAAAATCTGTGCTGTAGTCTACACAGCATGGACTTTCTACTGAAGCTGCCGGCCATCCAGCGGAACATAGAACATTTTGTATCTTCTGCCTTATTCACCTTGGTTTCCAGTGCAGTGCAGCATGTACTGGGCCAGAAGAAAATCCAAAACCCAACCACATTTTTTTTTTGATAAAACCATGCAAAAAAAAATGGCAGTGTGGTGCAGTGAAGTTAAAATACTATTGGATTTCCAATGATATTTTGTCTTTGCTGTGGAGACATAGCCTAAAGCTGAAGAGTACCTATCACCTCCACACAAACACACAAAAATTGATAGAAGATGAAATTATAAGACTTTTCTCAAATACATGTCATTAGCAATCCAGAGGATTTATCTCAGTATTACAGGGGAACAGGTTTTACTTTCACTTTGTAACTCAGGAAATCCTTATCATGCTATGGGAGCTACCAACTGTGCAGGAGGAGCTAAGGGCATAACTGCTTGTACAGGGTTAATCTGAGTCTTTCACTATACATATACTGCAGGCACAACACACTGAGGAGATAGTGTGACAGAGTTTACCTGTTACTTCAGCCTCCTCCTTCATAGAACACAGGCATCTATATTACACTGCTGCTGGTGTGTATATGATGTAGACATACAGGCTCCCCCTTGCACAGTGGACTCTCCCAGCTCAGAAGCAGTTAGGTTGACACAACTGTCAACATAATGATCTATCAAGCTGTCATGTGCCGACTTGGCCCGACTTCAGAGCTGTCTTAAAGGGCCAACACTTAACTACAGGCCAAATGCCTTGATTTTCCTAATGAAGCATATTTGAGAAAGTGCTTGTATTTTAGTCTTCTGTTACTTCATGAGGTTTCTCTGAAGATGATAGGTACTCTTGAAGCATCTGGAAAAATACAACGAAATACAACGAAAAATTGGCCACAATGTGATTGCTACAGGTAACCCAGCATAAGGGAATGAATTTAAGTTAACTAACATAGTTGCAAATTACAATAACTATTAGAGCAGTTTTCCTATAAGTGTTGTCATTCTGACAGTCTGAAGCTTGAGCAGCACCGTGGGTCAAGCAGCTTGTAGTAGATAGTGCGGCTGTGCTGCAGCAAAATAAAATCAGCCATTCGAGGATTTGTTTCTATAAGTGTATTCTACTGTTGCAGAGTGCTGATATTATTTTACTGCAGGAAAGCCTACACTATCAAGGATAGGCCGCCTCACCAACCTGTCTTGTCTGACCAACCTGTCTTGTCTATAACTGTGATGGCGAACCTATGACATTTTCGCTGACATGCGGCCGACAGTCTCTTCAGCTGTATGTGCGTCCGCTGGAGGGCAACATTACCTATGAAAATATATACTGGAGGCCACATTACCTATCAAAATATATACTGGGGGCTACATTACCTATCAAAATATATACTGGAGGCTACATTACCTATGAAAATATACTGGGGGCCACATTACCTATGAAAATATATACTGAGGGACACATTACCTAACAAAATATATACTAGGGGGCAGGGGCGTAACTTTGGTTCAAAAAGTGGGGGGGAACAATTTTCCCTCTTATCCCCTATCTTCCTATGCCTTCCTCCTTCACTCGCCTTCCCTTTCACTTCCCCTCCCTTTTCTCCCCTCCTCTCCCTGCAGGGAAATAGCCCCCTCTAACCCAGGTAGGAGGTCTGAGGGAGTGCTGTGTGCTCCCCCAGCAGGTCCGGGCGGAGTCCTTATGACAAAAACTTTTGGTGCAATAGGTAAGGTTATTAGTGGCTCTCTAATTACTGAAGTTTAGAGCCAGACTGGGACTAAAAAGCAGCCCTGGCAATGAAACCGAACCAGCCCCTCTAGATGGAAATAAAAAATGTTGTGCAATGCAGCAAATTTCTCTTACCTCCCCTCCCCCATCACTCCATTAAATTTGTAATACACACAACAGGATTAGGAAAATAAAAGAACCCAATCTCACTGTACCCCTAGGAATCACTTATGTCACATACTGAACTCTAAAATGTATTCTATTGCATATCATACACCAGAAATGACATCACTCACTGGCCCCTGGAAATTAATTATATTACACATGGGAGCCACAGAGATTACATCACTAACTGCACCTTAGAAATGAATTGCACATTGTACTCAAGAAATAATATAACTAATTATACCCCAAAAATATATTATACACTGAACCCTAGAAATTAATTACATTACTCATGGTACTCCAGAGATTACATTACACATTGTACCCCAGATATTACATTACACATCATACACGAGAGAATACATAACCCACCATACCCCAGAGATTAGTTTACACACCGTACCCCAGAGATCACTGCATTATTCACTGTACCTCAGATATTACATTACACTGTACCCCAGGGATTACATTACACTGTACCCATGAGATTACATTACACTGTACCTCAGAGGTTACATTATACCATAGCCTAGAGATTACATTACTCACTGTACAACAGATTATATTACACCATACTCCAGAGATTACATTACACACTGTACCCCAGAGATTATATTACACCATACCACAGAGATTACATTACACACTGTACAACAGAGATTATATTACACCATACCTCAGAGATTATAGTACTCACTGTACCCTAGAGATTACTACGTTACCCACTGTACCCCAAAGATTAGTTTACACACCATAACCCAGAGATTATTACAATACACACTGTACCCCAGAGACTACATTAGACAAGGTACCCCAGAAATTGTGTGTGCATATATACACACTACACACTCAGGGTGGGTTCACATGACAGTTTTTGGCACTGACAGTGTTGTTTGCTTTTTTTGGAAATTACGTGCTTGCAAACGCAGAATTCCGATGATCATATAATCCAGACTGCCCAAGGCAGATTCCTGCCTCCTATCCATTAGTGCTGTTAGTGCATAAAACACCTCAAAGAATTCTCTGTAGGCACTGACAGTATACACCGAAAATTCTCGAGTAAAATCAGTGTCATCTAAATTACGACACTGATTTTACATAGGGTATCATTTAAATCAGTTTCCTGTCTGATTGGACGTCGGTTCTGAGGCAGATCCAGCACTGACTCCATCCCAGAATCAGCATTCATATCTTCTGCATGAATGTACCCTTAAGGTATGTTCACAAGGCATATAGCAATGCGTACTGTGCACTCTGCTATATGCTGGGTGTTTTAGAAGTACATGCTGGCCAGTCCATACGTCTAAAATGCTGCTGGGCTGGATCCATTCACTTTCATTTTCCCTGGCGCGTAAGTGCAGGGAAGACATGACATGGCTAAACACATGGCTGTACAGTATATACACATCTCACATATACAATGCATAACCTACTCACATGTGCACACAACACCTGGCACCCTTGTCCCCTTTTTACCTGTCTCCTGTAGTCTGGTGCACTTGGCATTCGGCAGGAGCTTCCCTTCTTCTCTGATGAGAGCTGAGCACAGGGGAAGTGGCATACAATGGGAGGGAAAGATACAACCCCAGATACAGAGTGTGCTGGACTGTGAGCAGCGTTCTGATTGGTGAAGCAACCCCTGCTGACTCCTACTCTACCAATCAGCGCTGCTCTCACTCTGCACTGACACTTGAGGCTGCTACCTACTATGTCCCCACAAGATGCACAGAAATATAGGAGGCAAAGGGTTAACTTCTTCCTCCTCTGTGCTCTGCTCTCCCCACTTACTGTATTTTTATGCTTTCATATGGATTATTTTTATTGAAGTGGCTAAAAAGTGGGGGGGACCGTCCCCCACCCAGAAAAAAGTGGGGGGGACCAGTCCCCTCCGTACCCCCCTAAAGTTACACCTCTGCTAGGGGGCATATTACCTAATTATATGTATACTGGGGGCCATATTACATGCATATCTATATACTGGGAGCCCTATTACCTGCCTATCTATATACTTGGGGCCATCTTACCTGCCTAGCTGTATACTGGGGGCCATATTACCTGCCTAGCTATATACTGGGGGCCATATTACCTGCCTGGCGATATACTGGGACCCTATTACCTACCTATCTATATACTGAGGGCCCTATTACCTGCCTGGCTATATACTGGGACCATATTATCTACCTATCTATATACTGGGGGCCCTATTTCCTGCCTATCTATATACTGGGGGCCATATTACCTGCCTGGCTATATACTGGGGGCCCTATTACCTGCCTGGCTATATCCTGGGGGTTCCTATCACCTGCCTAGCTATATACTGGGGGCCCTATTTCCTGCCTATATCTATACTGGAGGCCATATCCCCTTCCTATAAACTTACCTAATAAAGGCCTATAAAGGAACTCCCCATCCCCGACAGCAGACACCTGGATTTTCTATCATAGAAAAGCCAGTTGCTGTGGAGATGGGGCATCACCATGCTTTCCTGTATAAACCCCCATTAGGAAGGAAGTTATATAAACCCCTCAGTAGGTAGGTATATATGTGCTGGAAAAGTGAGGATTATAAAATGTCTGTGTGTTAAATCCTGCTGAGACAAGTCGTGGCCGGGAGAAGTCATCATGGCGGTCTGGGCCGGATGGAGAAGAGAAGGGAAAGTGAACGACTCCGATCAGAAAAGACGTCTTCTGTAAGTCACTAAATGTAACTTGAGTGTAATCACTTATACATGTATTTCTGTAGAGCGCCTACATACAAATATTCTACCACTATATGGTCCCTGTATGGCGGTATTATATGTCTGCAGAGCCTGTGTACAGAGCCTGTGTGGTGATTACATTTGACCATGATCTATAAATATCGCAAAATTGTGGGTTTTTTCTTGAAGTGACAAGAATTTTTACACACCAAGCTCAAAAGGTTGCCCAGCAAGCCTTAGACTGTACCTGTATAGAAGGCAGAGTCTTCTTCTTTAGTACAGGGCAGGCAGTAGCACAGCACTTACTGCGCTGATGGTATACAACACAGAGCAGGCAGCGGCAGTAGTTTAATCTTCCTGAAGGTGTTGCTTTTAGGGTATGTAAACACAGCGTAATTGCGGCGCGTACAGTACGCTACGAATAATTGACATGTCACTTATCTCTCCGGGCATACAATATGATCATATTGTACACGCGGGGGAATGAGGCGTAATCCATAGTTCTCTATGAGAGCTATGGATTACCATAATTGTGTTGCACATCTCGCCACGTATTAAGCTAAATACGCCCGCAATTATGCCTGAAAATAAGCCGTGTGAACATACCCTTAGTATGTCAGTGACCGTGATTGGAAGAGAAGCTGCTAATCACAGCCACTCCACCAACCACAGGCACACAGAAAGCAATGCCCTCAGGAGGAAACTGCTGCCTCTGCCCACTCTATGCTAAACACCTTCAGCTCCGCAAGTGCTATGCCGCTGCATGCTCGGTTCTAGGTGCCTGCCATATGTACAGGTCCACCTCCCCCTGACAGAAAGTTGTCGGATTTACTAGCATTTCCGGCAGGAGTGTGGGCTGCTGTCACCCAACTCAAAGCTCCGCCCTAGGCCCTGTTTGTATGTGAAGTCTTCCATGAAACACAGACAGCTATAACACAGCCTATAAGAGGTAATGATCAAGCTTCTCAAACAGAATTTAAAAATCTAATGTATTAAATTAACTGACTTCATATCATCAAAGGAGCACTGCTGGATCTGAACTTGATCTGATATGAAACAAATGACGTCCCTGGGTTGACAGTATGGTCCAGGGGGTTGTACTTGAAACTGTGAGGAGAGAGGACTACTTGATCAGAGCGAACAGACGAAGAAAAATTGCTGGCCAGCGAGATAAGACAACCCGAACCTATGTTCCACTTGATTCTGTTTTGGGTAAGTTTTGCCAGGTAAGTTTCAAATAGATTAAGATGGCCCGACCGTCCGGTACGACAAAGAACCAAAATTTCTCTTGTGTTGGTTGTTTTTGTTTTGATAATTTAATAATTGGCTAAAGTGAGTTGAATTTTTTTCCCCCAATATGATTTTTTGTACAGGCATTTTGTTTAGGGAGAGCAGAGCAGCAAGAGAACCAGAAAACTAGGTGTTTTTAAGGTGTTTTAAGGGTTTTTTTTAGGCCTTAGAGGATTAGTAACCTGAAGAATAGAAGAATTGATTTTTGATGAGAGGAAAATTCTGCATCTGCATCAACATGATGCCAGGCTTCATCTCTCCGACATAATGCCCAGTACGCTCTAACATGAATTTGGAAACCAGCACAACGAGGACTTATTGCAGCAACACACAAGCAGGCTCGGCGTCCCGAGCGCCCAGAGACCGGCCCGGTAGCCGAGGACTAATGTCCCCGACTCCCGGGGCTGCGCGGTGTCAGCGGAGCGCAGCGCCACTAGCGCTGCGCTCCGCTATCTCCCCCGGCAGGCTGAACGCATTAGGCCCTTCAGCCTGCCGGGCGCCGGCCCCTAACTGCTGACGTAGGCGGCGCGGTGACGTCACTTCACCGCGCCGCCTATGCAGGGCAGCAGTACGGACCCCGGCGCCCGGAGCAGGAGCAGGAGCCAGGTAAGTGGCTGTTTGTTGTTTTATTTTTTTAAACTACCCACAGGGGCCCTGACTACTAGGGGGGGCCCTGGCTACAAAAGGGGGCCCTGGCTACAAAAAGGGGGGCCCTGACTACTAGGGGGGCCCTGACTACTAGAGGGGGGCCCTGACTACTAGAGGGGGGCCCTGACTACTAGAGGGGGGCCCTGACTACTAAAGGGGGGCCCTGGCTACAAAAGGGGGTCCTGGCTACAAAAGGGGGGCCTGGCTACAAGGGGGGCCTGGCTACAAGGGGGTCCTGGCTACAAAAAGGGGTCCTGGCTACAAAAAGGGGTCCTGGCTACTAGGGGGGCCCTGGCTACAAAAGGGGGCCCTGACTACTAGGGGGGCCTGGCTACAAGGGGGGCCCTGACTACTAGGGGGCCCTGACTACTAGGGGGGCCTGGCTACAAGAGGGGCCCTGGCTACCTATAGGGGGCCCTGGCTACCTATAGGGGGCCCTGACTACAAGGGGGGCCCTGGCTAACTACATGGGGGGCCCTGGCTACCTACATGGGGGGCCCTCTCTACAAAGGGGGCCCTGGCTACCTATAGGGGGGCCCTGACTACCTACAGGGGGGCCCTGGCTATCTACAGGGGGGCCCTGGCTATCTACAGGGGGCCCTGACTACAAGGGGGGTTCTGGCTACCTACAGGGGGCCCTGGCTACAAGGGGGCCCCTTGCTACCTACATGGGAGGGCCCTGGCTACAAAAGGGGGCCCTGACTACTAGAGGGGGCCTGGCTACAAAAGGGGGCCCTGGCTACAAGGGGGGCCCTGACTACAAGGGGGGCCCTTACTACAAGGGGGTCCCTGACTACAAGGGGGGCCCTGACTACTAGGGGGGCCCTGACTACTAGGGGGGGGCCCTGACTACAAAAAGGGGTCCTGGCTACTAGGGGGGCCCTGGCTACAAGGGGGGCCCTGGCTACCTATAGGGGGCCCTGACTACAAGGGGGGCCCTGGCTAACTACATGGGGGGCCCTGGCTACCTACATGGGGGGCCCTCTCTACAAAGGGGGCCCTGACTACATGGGGGCCCTGGCTACCTATAGGGGGGCCCTGACTACAAGGGGGCGTCCTGGCTACTAGGGGGGTCCTGGCTACTAGGGGGGTCCTGGCTACTAGGGGGGTCCTGGCTACTAGGGGGAGTCCTGGCTACAAGGGGGGCCCTGACTACTAGAGGGGGGCCCTGACTACTAGAGGGGGGCCCTGACTACTAGGGGTCCTGGCTACAAAAAGGGGTCCTGGCTACAAAAGGGGGCCCTGGCTACTAGGGGGGCCCTGGCTACTAGGGGGGCCCTGGCTACTAGGGGGGCCCTGGCTACAAAAGGGGACCCTGGCTACAAGGGGGGGCCTGGCTACAAGAGGGGCCCTGGCTACCTATAGGGAGCCCTGACTACAAGGGGGGCCCTGGCTAACTACATGGGGGGCCCTGGCTACCTACATGGGGGGCCCTCTCTACAAAGGGGGCCCTGACTACATGGGGGCCCTGACTACCTACAGGGGGGCCCTGGCTATCTACAGGGGGGCCCTGACTACAAGGGGGGTCCTTGCTACCTACATGGGAGGGCCCTGGCAATCTAAGGGGGGCCTGACTACAAAGGGGGCCCTGACTACCTACAGGGTGGCCCTAACTACTAAAGGGGGCCCTGGCTACCTAAATACTAAGGGGGCTCTGACTACCTACACAGTAACTAAATGGGGGGCCCTGACTTCCTGCACACTACCTAAAGGAGGCCCCTAACTACCTGTATACTACCTAAAGGAGACCCCTAACTGTATAGTACCTAAAGGAGGCCCCTAACTACCTGTATACTACCTAAAGGAGACCCCTAACTGTATAGTACCTAAAGGAGACCCCTAACTTCCTGTATACTACCTAAAGGGGGTCCCTAACTGCTTGCAGCCTATATAAAGGGGACCCTAACTACCTACAGCTTACCTTACTGGGGGAAACCACCTACCTACAGCCTAACTAATTGGGACTCACCAACACCTACCTACAGCCTACCTAACTGGGGTCCACTAACCTAACTGTAGCCTATCTACTTTCCTAACTGTAGCCTGCTTATCTACCTGGGGGCTATTTACCTACCCACCCATGGCTAGGAACCCACCAACCAACCTGGGGCTGGCCTACCAACTTATCCAGCGGGGGCATACCTACCTAAAGAAGGCCTATCTAGTTACCTGGGGCCTCTCCCCACCCTCCAACCCCTTAGGATACTAGGCTTGTACCCGCTCTCCTACCCCTGGGAAGTTTGTACAGAGGTGGGAATGGGTAAAGAGATGCTGGAAAATTGAGGATTCTAAGATATTTGTGTGTAATTTCTGCAGGGATGAGTTGTGGCTGGGACAAATCATCATGGCGGTGTGGAACGGATGCAGAAGAGAAGGGAAAAAGAACGACTCATGAGAGAAGAGAACGACTCCTCAGTCAAGACGTCTCCGGTGAGTCCCTCATTTCAGGGATTATTTTTTATATTGTAATGTGATGTGACCTGAGCTGGTGTCTGATCTCTATGTGGTCTCTATATGGCGGTGTTGTAGGTTATACCTGAGCTGGTGTCTGACCACTATGTGGTCTCTATATGGCGGTGTTGTAGGTTATACCTGAGCTGGTGTCTGACCTCTATGTGGTCTCTATATGGCGGTGTTGTAGGTTATACCTGAGCTGGTGTCTGACCTCTATGTGGTCTCTATATGGTGGTGTTGAAGGTTATACCTGAGCTGGTGTCTGACCTCTATGTGGTCTCTATATGGTGGTGTTGTAGGTTATACCTGAGCTGGTGTCTGACCTCTATGTGGTCTCTATATGGTGGTGTTGTAGGTTATATCGGCGTTAGTATAGTGGCAGTGTACATGTGTTCCTGATTGTAAGAGTGAGGGAACACCTGACCCTGTGATAGGAGTTACACTTTCTTTCTTGCTGGTGTTTATTTTAGAAGGTGGTGAGGTGCGTGACCAAGGGAAACGTGGAGGGGATATTGTATGTGGGTGGAAGGGGAATTTGTATGTGGGTGGAGGGGGATATTGTATGTGGGTGGAGGGGGATATTGTATGTGGGTGGAGGGGATATGGATGGAGCTATTTAGCCCTGTGTCTATGATATGTTAGACTGACAAATGTGTGACTACATTGTACTACACCATACAGTTCTGTTTTGCACACTGTATTATGTGGTAAAATGGGCGCATTTATGTCCGAGAGGCCGGTAATATTCTCATGTACAGTATGGTGGGCCCCCAAGATCAACTCCCCTGTGGGCCCCAGACCCCCCAGTCCGACACTGCACACAAGTATTTCAAATTGGATTCCACATTCCTATTGCCCTCAATAAAATGTATTGTAGTTCATACCACATACATTTTTGGTGGTTGGTTTTTCACTGTAAAAAAAACGTAAAACATGTTCATTCTTTGATTCCACATGTGAAATTTATTGGCTAAAAACCTTGTATAAAACGCATCAGAAACATTTGCATGTGGTTTTTAACGCAGATCCACATCTGAAACCACATAAAAATGAATGAGACTCATTTCTGACTGTAAATTACAAATAAAAATACCACTGTAAATCCACATATAAAACCATGTGAAATAGTCTTTGAAAACTGCTTCATCCAATGCAGTTTTCAACGCCAGAATCTGACGAGAAATTTCTACTTGTCGTGTGGACGTACCCTAAGGGTATGTTCACACGGCTTAAATTGCCGCGTATTACACCGCAATTACAGTTATTCATAGCTCTTATTCTGGTTTTGGCAAATAATAATAATCATTTTGGTAATCCTAATAGACCTAAAACAGGTAAGGTTTATTCTGATTTTCATGTCAGATAGTGAGAAAAACATGCATATGTGTCTTTTTATATAGTGTATGGAAATTTCTGGCTTTGAACTGTATGTCTTCTTATGTAGCAGAAGTCTTTTGGGCTCCCTGAGGCTTAAGGGCCTGGTAGCGACTGCTACCTCTGCACCCCATATGGCTATGCCCCTGCATTGCTTTTCCACTTCCACTCAGCTCTTTAAGTGAAAGTGCACATTGCTATACAATTTCAATACCAAGTGGCACTGCACCTTGTAAAGTAAATGTCAAATTTCTTCACTTAATAATTTTTTCAATAGCATCTAAATGACAAACAATGCTCATTTTTATGATTCATACAATAAATATATGTAATGGAGGCTTAACCTCTTTAATTACTTGCAGGGCTGTATTTCTAGTTGTTGCTGCTCTAGGCAGTAAGACCGAATGTACTCTATTTTAGCATTAAAAGGTTTTTTTTTTGCCCTTTAAGCTATATTTTCTATGTGCATTATGATGCGCAAAGCTGGCATTTTATGCACCATTTGATGCATCAAAATACACATAAAAAATTTAAAAACGTACGTGAAGTGTCCCATAAACTTGAATGGTGACATGTACCATTCAGGCTACTGATGATTTTTTTTTTTTATTTAATGTATGAGGAGTTACTTAACACATAAAAAATGGGAGTGCATGTGTTTTATCTGCCAGGAGAGTTTTACACAGTATATTTTTCTTGAGTAAACATATGCCATTTTTACATTTGTCCATAATTGTGTGTGTGTATACAGTTGTGCTCAAAAGTTTACATACCTGAGGCAGGAAGTGCTGGGACCACCATCTTTGAACACCCTTTTGCAATTGTTTATACAATGCAAAAGTGTGTTATAACAATCGAGTCCCCTGCTGGTCACTTACCCTAAGGGGACTCAATATTACTGTGAGAAACCAAAAAGTTTTAAAGTATAAAAAAGTAAACATTTCAAATCACCTCACTTTTGCTATTTTACAAATGAAATAAAGAAAAACACATAGGACCACATGTATGAAAACTGCCTTGGTCTAAGACTTTCTTTGTTGCCCATAGCTGAGCACCGTAGTAGAAAAAAATTCCAAAATTGCGGTACATCTTGTCTCGCAAAATAAAAGCCCTCATATGTCTATGTAGATGGTAAAAGGCGGAAAGGATATAACGAACGTGCCCAAAAAATAGGCTGTAGCAGGAAGGGGTTAAAGAAAGGTCAAAACAGTATTACCCCTCATGTACATCCACATGACAGCTTTTCCTGAAAAGTTACATGAAGGTTCAGGTAGGGTTTAAAATGTAGTTAACCTAACATTTCTGGATATGGTCTCATAATCTCAATCTTTTTATTTTGGTTGTAGCTATTAATGTTATATGACTTGGGAAAGACAAGCAGAACGTGTAATGCAGTCCGCATTCCAAGCACAGGTGTTATGCACATTATTACACATTGTCATACCATAGATGTTTTATTATGTTGTATTTAATGTAGCCCAGAAGACTTTGGAGCATCTGGGATATTTTACAAATTCAGCTTTAGTCACTAAAATGGAAAATATATTTATTTTGCATTCATTATTTAAAAACTGATGTCAGTTAATAGGAGCAAGCTTTGTGATGTATAACAAGATTAGAGCAATTTAACAGGCCTGATACCAAATGGCTACATGAAAAGCAGTGGTATAGGAATTACTCAGTCTTAAAGAGCTATTCTGGCATTTGGACAAAAAACTTACTAGAAGGTAACGGGGTCATTACACACAGAGCAACAGTGTAACACTAATCCTACATCTATTACATATTTTGTCACACTGTGGCCCCACATGTGCTCCTCCTCTGTGCAGCAAGTGTTGGCGTTGAACAGTGGGCTGTTCTCTTCCAGAACGGGTCGGGGAGTGCACCATTTACCCTCTTAGAATGGGGCACCAAAATGCTTTGTCCCTACCCTGCCCCTCACTGTCTCCTGCTTCATAGACACATAACTCACCTTCTTTATGCTGGGCTGAGCATGCCTGACAAGAAAGCTGAAACTGAACTACAGTTTGTATCCCTTGGCAATGAGCTATAAATATCAGATTTTGGGCAAATAATTGGGGAGTGATTATGTAGGAAACTACTGAAAATATTGAATTACTATATATTGAAGACTTTTATTTTGTACTGCACACTTTCAATAGGAGTCAAGTTTTGTACACGGGAATATCCCTTTAATTAGTTCTTTTATAACACATATTGGGCCTCATTTATGAAATCTGTCTTATACTGCTCTGGAAAAATGAAGACTGAACTCTGACCTCTTATGCTATGCATCTGCTATGGGCTACAGAGACAGTTTGTTAGAAGGTTTTCATAAATGAGGCCCACTGAATTGTCATGCACATTTTTAGATGTATTTTTACCACTATCTCGTATACTGAGTATATTATAGTTGCCGACAGTCCTGATTGTGATAAGATTATCCCCATTTTTTAACAGCAATCCCTTACACTCAGGCTCGGACTGGCCCACAGGGGAATAGGGGAAACCCCGGTGGGCCCCTGAGCATGGCAGACCTAAAGTTTGTACTTAACTGCATAAACATCCTTGGATGAGGCAAAAGAGCAGAGAAAGACAGGTATAAAGCAAGAGGCAGAGTATAGGAGGCCTGTACAGTCATTTACAGTAGCTGTAGGGTGGGCCCCTAAAATAAACTCCACCGGTGGGCCCATAGCAACTCAACTGGTGGGCCCCTAAAGTCAACTCCACCTGTGGGCCCTAGGCACCCCAGTCCGACACTGCTTACACTGTCCCTTAAACACATGGGAGGATTTAGAGACGATGATGGGTGATTGTCCATAATATTAAACAACATCAGCAGTCTTTACTTTGAAATAGGCCATTCACTTACAATAGAGTGCCAGCCTCGAGACGAGAACCCAGAAGTGAAGAGGAATGTATCGGTGGAGAGTTCAGGAAGTTTGTAATTTTTTTAATTTTTTGCCCATAATAGTGGCCCCATTTACATGTATACTTTTCAAACAGACAACTCCTCAAGTCTGATAGAACAGATGCATGGCAGGGTTGCCTAACTTTTTTTTTTTTTCTCTGGAAAGTGTATCAAAAAAATCACATCCACCTTTTTTTACCGACACATAAGCAAGCCAAAATAAATCATGAAGATAAAAAGTAATATATAGTAATAAACTAAGGCTACAGTTCAGATATGAATACATTAGCACCAATTACTATGTACTGTAAATTGATAATAATTATAATCATAATAACCTACACATGCAACTTCAGCTTTTAAAAAAACAAAAAAAACATATGCAACATTTTTCGTATGTATATGGAGAAAAGTGAACTATTTTAAGAAGGGATGGGCAGTTGACCTTATGTGATGTATGGGACTAGACTGGGATGTGGATATCAGAGTCTGATCAGGGGTCTGAATTCTATGGTCTAAGATTTTTATGGGGACCCATTGGGATTAAAGGGTTAAAAACAATATAAAAATTGTAACTTTAAATTCAGATGGCATTTGAGAAAAAGGCAAGGCAAATAAAGCACTATATACACAGTGCTGGTCGGTTGGTTTCCTTTCTTGTTATTTTTATTGTTTGCATTAACTTGCATTAATTAATTTATTTTATGCAAATAGCTTCAGGTGGCATAAAACTGGTGAACTTCTTATCCTGTGTACTATATTGCATGTACAATCATTGCAGCCAAGGGTATATACAAAGGGTGAGCTACAGAATTAAAAGCTTCCCCTTGTTTCCTTATTCCTTCACTGGCTCATCCCTGCCACCTTCCTCATCTCAACACTCTTTACAGTCTGTACTTAATACTGTCTGCTGTCTGCTGGTGAAAGGGGGACATTTCATGGTAGGTGTTTACTAACCACTAGTTGATGGGAGACAGCGTAGGACTAGGTTAACATCTTCTGTTTAAACCCGCCATTGCAGAAGTGGTGCCGGATCTATTACATGACAGACACCAATGTTGGCTGATGGACCCTATTGTCTACATTGAGGTCTATTGGGTTGTCATTATGGTTTCAGTTATTTTAACAGAAAAAATAGCACTGCACTATTTTTCCATCATGTTTGATGAAACCTTTGACTGAGTATTCAAATCACTTATGTGAATCTAGCCTTACAAACAGCAGTTCAATCCAGAGTAAAGCGGAGAGGAAGAGTCACGGCTCAAGCCATTAAAAATGATTGCTAGATAGAGAACTAAAATGGATTCAAAGGTTGCCCTGCCTCGTAGACCACTGCTGATTATTTTAATGGGTCATTTTTAAGTGACAATTTTCCTGGTAACTGTATCTAAGAGTTTAAAATATTAATCCAGTTAAAAACTTTGGTGGAGAAAACTATTGACGCCCCTTGCCCTGACACTTGCTCTTATAAGCAGCCTGCTTCTTGCCTGCAAAAGGTTGGCAGAAGCTGAAGATATCAGCAGCCTGGGGTAGGCGGTGGTATGATGTTACTGCATCACAATACCTACTTTAGGCCTTATATGGCAAAAACATGAAGAAGTCTCAGACCCACATTGTGAAAATGATTAGGGTTTTTTTTCAAAGGGGGCACTATTAATGTGAAGGGATTGCATGTAGAAAGGGCACTTTTACTGTGTGGGAAATGAAAGGGACAAAAATGTTGTTTGGGGGCCACTATTACTAAATGGGGCACAAAAGGGGAATACTATTACTGCATGGGGCACTGAAGGAGGTATAAATATTATATAGGGTAATGCTGCCATCTGGGGTGCTATAATGGGGAATTTGTGCGTAGGGTGTTAGAAAAGCAGGGAGCCAAAGATGTCTGTCATTCTGCAGAAATGAATCTGAGCTGGAAGAAATAACCAGGGTACTGTAGGCTGGATAAAGAAGAATACAGGAAGACTCCAATTACAGAAAATATCACCCTTGAAAGGATTAAATCAACACTTCTTAGCACTTTGTATCCTGGTTCAGTACCAATTAGAAGAATATTGCAGTCTCAAACTCAGTATAAAAGTATCTAAAACATTCAAATATTTTGCACCATTGATTTTTATTCCAGATGCAGATAATGAACCATTATTCATAGCAGGAATGTGACATAATTAGTTGTAATAATCTTGTAAATATTTAAAACAAAAATAAATCTGGAATAAAAAGACTTGTTCATTGTGTGAAACATTTGAGTACCTTTGAGAGGATGTCATTGAAAGGGATGTTGGGCTCCTAGAAAAAATAAATACTAATCTCCTGGTGCCCCCTTTAAAAAAAACTATGCTCACCTTCCTCCATTCCTCTATTCCAGGGCTGAGTCCCTCTGTTCTGCTGTTTACATTCTTTTTCTTGAGAATGGAGACGTCACTGCTGCACCTGCTGATTGGCTGCAGCGGTCACTCCCTTACATCACTGTTTGGAAGTGAACAGCTCCAAATGCTGATGTATGTAGAGGCCTGTGACCAATGTAGTCAATAAGTGCAGTGGTAACAGCCCCGTTCTTAAGAAAAAGAATGTAGACGGAAGATCAGGAAGACTAAATGTTGGATGCAGCAGTGGGGAAGGTGAGTATGTTTTTTTTTTTTTTTTTTAAATGGGGCACCAAGAGCATAGCATTTATTATTTATACTGGATGACCCCTTTAAACTTTATTCATTAGAATGGTTACTTTAGGGGTCTAGTATGGATTAATCAAAGCATATGGACTGGTGTCTGAATTAATTTAAGTCTCTGGGCTGAGATTTGAATTTTGTGTGTTGTTATAGAGGTTGCAGATGTTTGTGACCAAGGATATCATGACAACAAACTCTGCAGGTGTCAGGAGAAATTGTAATAGTGGTCTGGGCTGGATGAAAAAGAAAATGGAGGAAAAAGGTCTTCAGATGCGTCTTTTCTTAATTTGTCTCTACACATGACATATTCCATAATGTATGGCAGGAGAAGTCATGCAAACATTAAGAAAATGTGTTTTGTGGATGTCTTGATGGATTCCATCTATCAGCTATCTCTTGGCTGTCCATTGGCCATAGGTTTCTATGTTAAAAAAAGAATACTTCTAACATACCTACATTTTTTACTGGATGTCAAATTGAATAACAATGCAGTTCAAGAAAACTTTAAAGTGGACACATCTGTACAATCAGAGAAGATGTCACCTGTAAGTCAATGGATTGAAAGAATACCCTGCATTACCATAAGGATTCTGGAACATCCTTACTTAGAACTCTGTGTTGTAATGTTACTCTGCTATTTCTCTTGGAAACATATAAAAAGGCTCGGCAGACCTTGCAGATTGTATTTGTCATTTGAATTAAAAAAAAATTAATATTAAATGAGTAGTAAAAGAGAAAGCCTTGGTGTAGCTCTGTTCTTATTAACTTATTGTTACAAAACAATGGAAACTGTCAGAATATAATACCCAATTAATCCCAATACAGTGCTCAATTACCACACCCACATTAATCAATTAAAACTGGTAATTTCACAATATGCCACACATGTACACTACACCTATGGACATGAATACATATTGTAGAAGATATGCCCCATATACACACAAATATTATATCTGTACACATACATACAACACACAAGAAGGAAGAAGAGAAGTTGAATGAATGACAGGGTCATGGGTGCCAGTTCCTATTGATGTGTATGGGGAATTAAGCCTAGCCCATATGGTACAATTCCTCAGATGAGCTACTGCAGCACAGATTGTTAAAGAATGTTAATGCTGACTATGATAGGAAGCTATCAGTACATACAGTGTATTACAGCTTGCTGTGTATGAAGCTGCATAGGGGCAGATTGTTTATAGTGCCCAAGCAGATCCTTGTCAACCCATAAAATAATCAACGAAGGGCACAGGGCATCAAATGCAGACCATGGAGCAATGGAAGTACTGTATATAAACAGAAATTCAGAAGAGCTAACAGGCTTTCTTCAAATTTAGTAATGGGTGACATCTTTCCTGATTGTAGAAGTTCTCTCTCCTTTTCTTGCCCATCTGACCTATATGACTACTACAGCTTCAGATGGCTGCAGAGTTTGTTGCTAAGACATCTTTAGTCCTTTGTTTCTTCAGTGTCTATGACAACACAAATCCATTCCTACTCCAAAACAGACCCTTAAATTAATTCAGAACCCAACCCAGATTCCTAGATAAATCTAGACCTCATACTGGACCTCTGGAGTTCAGACTCCAGTTCATAGAAGGAATAAATATTATCATCATACTGATATAGAACAAAATCTAGTATCCCAAAACCAATATTACCATTACTATTACTACCATACTGTTACAAAATAGAAACTATTATAAAAAGACCAAAATGACCACTATACAGTGACCACAAATTACTAATTACCAGTTCTACGTGGGTGCTCTGCAGACCATAAAGGGAATAAAGTACAGTGATGTCTTCTCTGATTGGAGTCCTTCCCTTTTCTAATTCTTCTCTATCCAGCCTTATCTTTCGTAAAAATATCTTCCCGCCACAGTTAGTCAGCCTGCTTATGCTTTTAACACTTGCTGAAATAAGAAATGAATGACGGAATTTCTCTGCCTTTAGTATTTGCAAGGTTATAAATACCAGTGATGTCAGGATACCCTGGTGTCTAGCATCACACCATGTAAAAACAGTATAATAGATTCCGCCCAACTGGTAACCCTACACATGCAGTACTTTAAAGGGCATGTGTGATCAGAAAAGTATCTATTGCTTCCCTTATTTTTTTATGTTAAAACATTTTTCAAGAATTTTTGGTTGTGTTTTTTAAAATTTCCTATATTACTATTAATATTTTTTAAAAATTCTAAAATTCTTCAGTTTTCACTTTGGCCATTAGGCTTAATAGTAGTCTGACACTTCCTGTTTCAGCAGTCTTATCATTATTAGGACAAGCAGGATTACACTGAAAGGTGACACCAATGTGTATAGATAACACAAGATCCACCAGTAACAATAGGACATAATCATAGCTCCCCCTCTCCTCCTCCCTGCAGGGTAACTTCCTCCCAGATCACATGTCTAGAAAACTCTTCTATAGAAGTCAATGGGTCGGCTCCTGTTCACAGGCTCCTATGCCCATGAAACTACTGTAAAGCATCTCTCTAAATACTGGTAAGAGCAGCTCAGGCAAGATGGCTGCCGACATAATCATATACAGAAAACCGAATTAATAAATCTACAAACACAACAGCTAAGAATGAAAGAATGTATGTCGATATCTCATTTTAATTAGTAAAAAAGAATGGCAATTGATTCCCTTTAAGGGTGCATAAAGCCACTGTTATATGGCCCCCAAAATAAAACAAAGAGTGTAAAAAAAAAGTTTGATATGCTATATATATTTATTCTAAAGAGTTGGTGGTATGGAGGAATAGTATATACATTTTGGATTTCCAAAATGGCTAAATCATATGAGCCAGATTTAGAAAAGTGTGCAGGAAGGTTCATACATACATACACATGTATATACTATTATACACAGCAGTCTAAGAATAAACTGTTGTTCTAGATCCTGTGGCTTTCTTTCTGGTGTATGATGTACAGTTCATTAGTCAGAGGAAATAGTAGGCGATAGTGTGCAGGGCACGTGCTCATTCACTTATTTAGCACACTGCAGACATCTGTTTACTGCACCCTGACAGATTCCCATAAAAGGCTCTACTTAATTGATTGTTCCAGAGAATGCACAAACTTGCATTTCTTCTTTAAACTCCAGACACAGTGTTTTGTATAACCTTCTTACTAGGCATACTGTTTATGCTTGAAGTATTATCTTATGCCATGACAAATCTTTTGGCATTTTTAAATAAACAGTCAGTGTACTAGAAAACTATTTAGCACATACTCATACTGTAACAATAATAGCATAAAACTTATAGCCATACAAATAGAAACTTCATTTCCTGTTCCATGATAAATTTCCCTGAAATGTGCAGCTGCTTTGTAAATGGAACTAGTATATTTCAGGACTTGCAATAAAAGTGCATTTACATGTTATAATTTTTTAAAGTACCAACAAATGATGCACAAGATCATTACCGTTATTATAGGTTCACAGTCATTTACACCTAAACTTAAAGGGGTTTTCTCGCTACAAAGATCATATATCCAATGATGGGGACAGTAAAAATAAGCACTTTTGCAATTGGTTTGCATTACCTAAGTCATTTAGAATAGCAGATATAAGCTAATCTGTGTGTTCTATACCTAAAACTGCAGCAGGTGATCGGGCCATTCCCCTTTTCTGTGATTGGCTGACTGATATTTCATTCAGCCTGTTGGGACACGCCCCCTGGATGTGACACGCCCCTGTGCTGTGATAGGCTGCCTGCACTCTGTGCTTACTCCCCTCTGATCTGTGTAAATTGAAAGTGAAACTAGGTGCCTCTGCTTTCTATGCAGGCTGTATCTGTATAATAAAGACTATGGGTGACATGTATGAATGGGGCTGTACCAGATATCTGCCATCTTTACAGCCCGATATCAGGCGCCGCCCCATTCAAACATTTTTAAATCTCCCACACGCCACTCCGGAGCGCATTACATAGTGCCTGCGGCGCTTTGTAATGCGCCCGATCTCAGGGGGTGTGTGGGAGACGGGGTGCACTAGAACTGCAGCAAAGCTACATATTTATAGCTTTACTATGGCATTGCTGGACGCATTACAATTGGAACAGGTATACCACAGTCGCCCAAGCGCTGGAATGTGTCTGATTTATGACCCGCTGTAGAGTGGGTTCATAAATTAGACGCATTCTATGCCTTTCTTATCTGCATGAAATTTGGCGTTTACACGCCAAATTTCATGCATGTCTCCCTACGTGAACTTCTCTATGCTCATCTCCCAGCTATAAGGTGAATGATCTGGACAATTACTGAGTCTGTAGCTGCTAGATTCACTCTCCCCCTTATACAGTCTGTTCCCTTCTACCTCCTGCCTGATAGCAGAGGGGGCAGAGAGGGGGAGGGCAGCATGCATTTCTCTCATTTGTTTCATCAGTTCAGGCTTTATGTATAACTGCTTACAGCAATGAAGGTGTTCTGCTAACAGAAATGCAGGTGTTCTGCTTACAAGGAGCTTGTGCAGCCTGGGAGGGAGGTGAGAGCTCTGCAGGCAGGAGAACCATTGTAGGCGATCTGCAGAGCTGTGACATCCTTTCCCTTCCACTGTTCACACAGAATGATGATATCACCAGTCTTTAGTGAGGGAAGACATGCCTACTGGGAGGAGAGAGCCTCCTACTGGGACGAAAGACCCGCCCTTCGATTTGAAGCTGTAAGAGAGAGCTAAAGCTCAAGTCTGTGAAAGCCTTTAATGAGAAAACCCTCTTAAAGGGGTTTTGCTATGAAGGCATTCCATGCCTGGTTTATCCAGCTTCAGCTTTCAGCGTGCTCAAAAAGGGGGAGTGTCTGATTTTGTTTGAGCTGCAGATCATATGACCCAGCAGGCTTGACATCGCCATGCCTTTCTCCACAGTGTGCTCACTCTAGTCAAACAAAGGTCTGTTTATGTAAAGAGCTGTGAGGAGAGACAATGTAGCTGAGTGGTTTGCACTTCTGCCTTTCAGCATAGAGGCCCTAGGTTTAAATCCTTGCAGGAGCCAAACATGGATTTTTTTTTCTCTCTCAATGCACATGAATGATTGAGGTTTCTTTTTTCTTTTTATTTATTTGCAATGTTTAACTAATTACTAAGAAGTTCAGAGGACAGTAGTAAAATGACAACACCTAATAATAATCTTTATTTACATAGTACCAACAAATTCCACAGCACTTTACAATGTAGAGGGTATAAGTACAGACAAAAGACAGACATTATGCAATGAAAGCTACTTACAGATGAGACACAAGGTGTGAGGGCCCGGCTCGCAAGAGCTTACAATCTATGAGAGCACCTGGGGGTTGAACACTCGCTCAGCAGGGAGTGTCTTTGATTACTAGGCAGGGAATAGATTGACAGTAGCTGCCTGAGAGAAGAGGTGATGTGTGAGCATATGCAGCCAGATTGAGGAGCTCTTATCAGTATCCCCTGGAGACGAGCTTTACATGATGGATCACTAAGAGAGCAGCTAAAACCAAAATGGTGCAGAATTTTTAGTAATGACAAATGGTGAAAATGTTTATTAATTTGCATGCTTGCCACATCAATTTTACTTTGTGGCAAAACCTCTTAAAGCATACCTATAAAGGGCTTGTCTCGCTCCAGCATTTGGCAGCCTTTTGTGCAGGTTGCCAAGGAAAGCTTGTGAAATGAAGGGGCATGTTTCTCCTCCCAGAAGGGTGTATCTTCTCTTTCTGCAGACATGCCCCAGTGTGCACATGATGATTCATTCTGTGTGAGCTGGGGAAAGGGAGAGGTTCTCAGCTGTGCGAGACTAAGGCTATGTTCACACAGTAAATAACAAAATGCCATCCAAAATACGATGGCATTTCAGTATTTGCTGTGTAGCCTAAGGAATCAGTGGAAGTAAAAAGCTAAGTATAACTCGATAGTGTATATCTAAATTTCTCACTCTCTCTACATACTTTGTAACTATAATGGGCATTTGACATTCAGGATCTGGGAAAGATGGGTGATTGTTTTTCTCTGACACTTTCTCACATAGTGACATATCCTGCAGATTATTACACTTCTGACCTCTACAGATCTGCAGAACAAAACTACATGCTTTATCCATTTGTGTTTACAAGGGACTGCACATCTGTCTCACAAGTGGTTTACGTGGGACTGCACATCTGTCTCACAAAAGTTTTTTTAATGTGAGACTACACAGTACAGCTGTGTTTTGTTTGGGATTTACATGTGACTGCACATCTGAGTCACAAAAGTGATTTACGTGGGACTGCACAATACAGCTGTGTTCTCTGTCTGTGATTTACGTGGGACTGTGCATCTTTGTCACAAAAGTGTTTTAGATGGGACTGCACAACTGTGTCACAAATGTTTTACATGGGACTGCACATTACAGCTGTGTTCTCACTGTGATTTACATGGGACTGCGCATATGAGTCACAAAAGTGATTTAAATGGAACTGCACAGTACAGCGGTGTTCTCTGTCTCTGATTTTCGTGTGACAGTTCATTTGTGCTATCTACAATATATGAAAAAAACTTTGAGATTCTTAGTTCACATGTTTTGATCAAAAAATGCTTAAGCCACCCCCGGCTCCAACGGGATCTCAAGGCGGGTGGTCCTACGCTATCTTTACCTCTCACTAGAGTCAAATTCAGACTTCTCATTGGGTCAACAGAACTCCATAATCCAGAGAGAAAAATAAAAAAACACCAACCTTGCAAGCACACTGCACTGATATAACAACCTGTGGAAGTGGGCGGGGTGCAAGAAACTAAAATGGAGGCATCCATTCCTCCCTGTATAAATTAAAAGCAATATATGCCAAATGCAACGTATAGTTCTGCACAAAAAAACATTTCTGAAAAACACAATGTGAACCTGGGTGCCACCGGCATAGTTGCGGCATATATATATATATATATATATATATATATATATATATATATTATATATATATATATATATATATATATATATATATATTAATATATATTATATATAAATATATAATAAATATATAATATATATATACACGCATTCCAATACCAGTGGCACATGGTATCAACAAACACAAAGGGCGACATGTATGAACGGGGCTGCGCCAGAAGTCTGCGTCTTTTCAGCCTGACATCTAGCACAGCCCTGTTCGCTATAGTTTTAAATCTACTGCATACCAATATCAGGCGCATTGCAGCGCGCCAGTGGCACTTTGTGATGTGCCTGATTTCGGAGTTTAGCTTCAGTACAGCAATTCCAGGAGCATTACTGCTGGAACAGGTAAACCACTTTAAAAGTGGTTTACCTGAGCCAGAATTGTTGTCTGATGTATGACCCACAGTAGATCGGGTTCATAAATCAGGCACATTCTACCCTATTCTTGTGCGCAGAAAAATTGGCGTCTAAGTGCCATAAATCATACATGTTGCACTGTCCCTGGGTCCTAAAAGGGTTTTCCCATATCTGACATTTATGTCATAGCGATAGGATATGTAATAAATGTCTTATAGGTGTGGGTCCCACCTGTAGACCAACACCTATCATAAGAACAGGACCCCAAAAGTCTCCATTGAGAATGAAACGTAGGTCAGGATTATGCACTATTTTCCAGTCTTTTCTATGGGTATTCTGAGGACAGCCGACTGATGTGTCTGGCTGTAATCAAAATCCCCAAAGAACAGAATGGAGTGTAGTGTGCAAGCACATCCTACTCTTCATTCTTACAGGAGACATTAGGGGGCCTGTTCTCACAATAGGTGCATCTCCCAGAGATGGTCCCTATCAGACATTTATAACATATTCTATGTATATATAAATGTCTGAGATAGTGTCAGGGTACAGCGATAATAGGAGGGATTTTAAGGGCACAGGGGTCACAAGAACACTGTAATGTTGGTGGTGTGGATTCGTTGGACAACTGCAAGCTGTGGTATAAGCTGTATTAGGGAGCGGAGTCTAAGGAGTCTCCCAGTCTTCTCCATAGCCCACCACAAGGCCGGTTGGGTTTGTGCGGCAGGAGATTTTTAGGTCGCTACCACTGATACCACTTGCTTGCGGTGTTGGCTGGGGTGTGCATGGTAAAGAATGGTAGGCAGAGATAGATGGGGACAGGCAATATGGTCAGAACTGGCAGCAGGCAATGTGGTCAAGGTCACGGGCAGGAGGTCAGGTACATAGGCAGGAACACAATCTAATCGCAGGCTTTTACTAGGGCACGAACACCAAAGATTTAAATCTCACAGAGCCAGTGTGCGTGCGCCATAGGAAGCAGGGAAATGCATGCCGGCACACGGTAGAGGCACGCAGTGAAGCAGGAACAGAGAGAGGTCAGTAAGCTGCAGCGGAGACCTGGGAAATACGAGCGCATGGTAAAAAAAAAAAAAAAAAAATTGGTGACAGATTCCCTTTAAACATACCAAATTAAAAATGATTTCGCAGAATTGTTTTCCTCACAGATGGGATCACCTCTTTTACACAGATTTCCCCAAAATAATAGTCCTTCTGCAAACTGCAAACAAATGAGAGTAAAAGCAGCAGTGGTGGTAATAGCGGGAGTTACAGCTATCACATGGTATTGCTAGGGTGTATGGAGAAGACCTGTTCACACAAGGTGTTTTGTCCTGTCTAAGTAAACATGCCAAATGAAGGAGGATAAAAATGAGTGACACTGAAGCAGTCTTCAAGAGTTGTGTTGCTTGGATAGATTTCTGTTTCGTTTGACAGCAGTTTGACTGAACTTGTCAAAATATTCTAGACATCTTGAACCTAAATTCCATTTAAATATATGGGGGAAAAATTTGGGGGTGTGTTTCCTGGCCTCTAGAAAGTACCTTCAGCAGTCAAATTCCTTAAGATTGCATGGAGTTAGGGTTACCCCTAACACCTTTAACCTAATCCTTAGCCTAACCTTAACTTCAAACATACCCCAACACAAAACCGAAGCTTAGAGTTACGGATGGTTTTTCCATAATTTCACCATGGACCAAAACAAATCGAATTGCTGATATATGGATCCATTTTAAATATGACCCAAATCTGAAACAGAGCACTATTAAAGAAAAAATGTATAAAGGTTGAAGATATTTTTTTTATCATACAGTACATCAGGCTAATTGTCTTAATTTATGAAGCCTGCAGCCTTATATTGACCCATACATATCCACTGTTAGACAGATTTTCCATAGTTGAAGAAACTGATAGATTTCCAAGGATCTTGAGTTGGGGGTGAAGGCAAAGGAGAGACATCAAATTATTTGTAGGTGATATATCAAAAGATATTGTTTACATTCTTGTACTGCCATTGCCCTGTGTCTCTCAACAATATTAGGCATTTAGAAACCATGGTACGGCTAAATAACAAAGAGCTTGCTATTAAAAAGTTAGAGGAGCCAGTTTTCTGTAAGAAATTAGAAGTAATATGACTTGCCATATTAATGCAAGAATCTGAACTGATTTACCACCATAGAAGGCAACTGGTAGATTTTTGAATCTAAACTGTAAAACAAAATGAAAACCTTAAGCACTTGGCAAGATTTTTTTTTTATTCCCACATCACTGTGCTTAAGAAAGAAACAAGAGGGCTGTTAGAAATTATCACTTCATAAAGTGAAGTCAAGTAGCTGATAACCAGGACGATGTTAAGTAGTGGCAATCGGTAATTCCAGTATAAGCATGTTCTGAAAAAACAATATTAAAAAATAATACAGACGTCAATGTACTCACTGCGATCTACAATATCTAATCATTGTTCAATTGATTTATCAGTAATCTTAGTCAAGAAAATCTCATGTGATAATCTAAAATGTCTATTATTTGTAAGATGCATAAAAAATTTAATTATTTCCTAATGACATAAAATGTTCTAAAGCCTGATAGACTTGATCTACAGTATTTGCGAGCTGTTTATATACTGTATTTCGGAAAGTTTTTGAAATTACTGTATGTTTTTGTTTGTACCAGTAAGGAATGTGTACGCACCATATCTACATGTCTAAGAAAAAGAGGTTGATTAGAAAAGCTAAACAAGCCTGTTGGGATGGGGCAAAAATTTCTAGAGTCAGACTTGCTCAAATAATATGAAGCCCTGAATACAGGTCATATGTGTCAAATTATCTAGCTCTTTAAAACAATGTTTCCCCTAAGTAGATCAAAGGAATTAAGAACACTCATTCTGTATTAGGAGTACATTCTCTTTGCTTCTCCTCCACCTACCCCTCCATAGACTTATATGGTCATCTGTAACTTGAGCCTTCAGTGAAGCAGGAGCCAGATTATCTTACTGATGAGTGGGCGAACAGATAATGTAGCATCATGGAGGGAGAAAAGGAGGCTAATAAAAAAAAAAAGGAAGCATTTTTCTCTTGTAAGATATATTACAAAATTTATTTTCTTTGCTTTTATTGTTGGTTTATAGAAAGTTGGGTTATAATTGGATGTGCACATTCATAAGGTTGTTGTTTTACTACATACGATTGTTGGCACCTTTTGGGTGGTACACTTTTGCAATTAGGGATGTCCATTAAGAGGACTGCATAGGAGGCAAGTAGACTCCATATATATGGAGCTCGGCAGTTGTACGTTTACACGCTATGAGTAAGGACACTCTCCGAAACGCGTTAGCGGTTCTTATGCATCAGTGACATGTGACATGTTTGGTGGATTGTAAACATGATTTTTAAAACATTATTTTACAATAAGGCATTTCAAGTTTTAATATATCTGCATCTCTGGCGGGTTGGAAGCTGACTCATCCTCGTGTTCACCTGTGGTTTATGTGAGTAGTGGCTCCTCTCGGCAGTGAATCCACCAGCGGGACTTGGACCATTGGAGCTTGGGTGAGCTGACATATACCATTTTGCTTTGTTTGCTACACTTTCATATTAGCCTTACTTTATAGATTGTCCATCACATTCGAGGTAAACCTACATATAATTGCTATTGAGCCCAGCTAAACTGTATAAGAAAATATAGACTCTCTATTAAAATATACCTTTTATTATTATATCTGTAAAAGAAAATCCAAATCACAAATCCAATGAGCAACCAAAAAGAAATACGAAGTTAAAAATACCAAGAGGAAAGTAGGTACAAATACATTAAGGACAAATTATCCCTATAAATAATTCCTATAGATAATCCCTATAGGTCCCTTAAAAAGGTGGCGGAATCGCCCCGACAAGGGTGGCCCCACCTATCATTGGCTCACCCTGTCAATCCCTACTCAACTCCCTACAGTCACTTATACATAGGCTACCACACTAATTTATGATGATAAACAAACAATAGATCCACAGTATATAATGAGAGTCAAAATACGACCTTATCACCCTTCCGAATCCAAATCCCGACGAGTCGATCATGTGGGGGTTCATTAGGGGACAATCATAAAAACGATTCGGTGTAGCTCCATGGACTGATGTTGCAAATATGAAGGATACTCCCAGATAATGTGGCCGATACAAAGTGCCGCCCTACAAAGTCCTATCTGATTATTTATACCCACCATTAGCAGCCACTCCTTCCCAGCATTAATTTGCCCAAAATAAAGAAGTAAGCACTAAGTCATAGTATGATAGTGGTTTAAAATACCCAGGTGTAAATAGTTTTGTTCTGTCCCGAAGCACTTTCATCTCTCTTAAAGTAACTGTTTCCAGTAAGCACTAAGTCATGCCGCAGTGAAGCGTCCGGCGTTCGTCACTAGTGCACGATCCAAATATCACGTACCGCTATTGTATTAGTGATCAGTAATCACAATCAACTATGCATGCGGACAATAGCATACAGCAATAGCAGCGCATAAAGGAAAAGGGGGAGGAAAGGAGCTGAGCATATTAAAGTTATTAAATAAAGCACACTGCGTTCAGATAACCATTATAATTATGCAGATAATGAATGTCATTACCATAGCATCACATCAATACTTAGAGCTGTAACCACAGAAGGAAACTACATTAGATAAATGCCTTATTTAACCCCTAGGTTACAATACAAAATCACGGTGAGTATACACTTAAAAAAAGATACTGTACATAATAATAATAATAATAATCTTTATTTCTATAGCGCCAACATATTCCGCAGCACTTTACAAATTCAAGGGTAAACATACAGTTATTACACATTAAAAGTACTTACAAATGAGAAAACAAGGTGTGAGGGCCCTGCTCGTAAAGAGCTTACAATCTATTAGGGTGTAAGGGTGAAACATACGGTAAGAAGTGCCAAGTTTACAATGGTCCGGCCATGTTTAATAATAGGGGTGGTTTACATGAAAAATGGATGAACCTGCCCCCCAGACTGTACATCTATATACAGATAAGTGCCTGTGAGTGCCCAAGTGCGGGGAGTGACAGATGTGTGTGATAGCAGTTAGGGATCTTGGTTGGGCCCAGACGGGGAAGATGTATTTTCAGGGCCCTCTTAAACTGTGAGGGTTGTGAATGTGCCAGATCGCCCGCGGTAGCAAGTTCCAGAGAATTGATGCCGCACTGTGAAATCTTGTGGGCGGGCTGGGGTTCGGATGATTGAGGAATGTAGTCTGATATCATCAGCCGAGCGGAGAGCACGGGTAGGGCGTAGACAGAGACTAGGGAGGAGATGTAGGGAGGAGCGCACTGTGGAGAGCTTTATGGGTGAGAGTGCTGAGTTTATACTGTATCCTGTACTGGATGGGCAACCATGCAGTGACTGACACAGGGTAAGGCATCAGTATAGGGGCTGGAGAGAAAGACAAGCCTGGCTGCGGGCATTCAGGACAGATTGGAGGGGAGAGTTTGCAGAGAGGGAGACCGATAAGCAAGGAGTTGCAGTAGTCAAGACGAGAAATAATAAGAGCAGTAATGAGAGTTTGATTCGTTTCCACAGTGAGAAATGGGCGGATTTTGGAGATATTCTTGAGGTGCAGGTGACAGGACGGGAAGGGATTGGATATATGGGGAGAAGGTCAGATCAGAATCAAATAAAACCCCTAACCAGCGGCCTGCTGCCTAGGAGAAATGGGGGTACCACATACAGAAACAGAAATAGCAGGGGGGGGGTTGGTTAGTAGATGGCGGAAAGACAAGAAGTTCAGTCTTAGTGAGGTTTTGTTTCAGATGGAGAGAGGACATGATGTCAGAGA
This sequence comes from Phyllomedusa bahiana, assembly GCA_025379985.1. NCBI lineage: Eukaryota > Metazoa > Chordata > Amphibia > Anura > Hylidae > Phyllomedusa > Phyllomedusa bahiana. The sequence continues at coordinate 21,831 of JAODAL010020166.1, read as the reverse complement.
CAGCGGACAGACAGTCACTGGTGTTTTGTAGCAAAGGGTGGAGTGATGTCACGGGAGGAGTGTGTATAATTGGGTGCATCCGCATTGAGGGTGGTACTGGAAGCCAAATCTACTGATGGTTTGTCCAATGGGGGCTGTGTACAATGAAAAGAGGAGGAAAGGGCCTAGAACTGATCCCTGAGGAACTCCACAGCAAGAGGAAGAGGAGAGGAGGGCGAACCAGAAATGAGACACTGAAGGAGCGGTCAGAGAGGTAGGATGAGAACCAAGCGAAGCGGTGTCCTGGAGGGCCAATGGTGCTGAGCATGCTGAGGAGAAGTTGGTGATCCACAGTGTTTAAATGCTGCAGGAGATCCAAGAGAAGCAACAATGAGTAGTTGTCCTGAGATTTGCTGTTAGGAGGTCATTTGAGACTTTTAAATAAGGCGTTTCCGTGGAGTGTAGGGTGCGGAACCTGATTGCAGGGGTCAATAAGAGAGTTAGCAGAGAGATAGCGGATTAGGCGAGAGTAGACCAAGCGTTCCAGGAGTTTAGAGATGAAGGGCAGGTTAGAGACTGGTCGGTAGCACAGGACGGGTCCAGAGAAGGCTTTTTTAGTAAAGGGGGTTTTTTTATGGCGTGTTTGAAGGAAGATGGAAAGATCCCAGTGGGGAGAGAGAGGTTACAGATAGCAGTAAGGTGAGAGGGGGACAGCTGGAGAAATAGACTGGACGAGGTGGGATGGAATGGGGTCAGTAGAGCAGGTGGTGGGACGAGCAGACATGAAAAAATATTGAGTATAATCAATCAATAGTTTGAGCTATTGTACATTTCCATTTAAAATGTCTTTATTAAGCAACACAAAGTACAGTAAATTCACAGCTTATGAAATACAATTTGTAGATTATTATTAATGGGATCATTGATCATCAATATACTATAGCATGCATACTGTATTACTAATTTTCCATTATATACAAAACAAAAGGAAAACACAAACATATTAAAACTCTTCCGAGCCTCCATTTTGCGATCTTATGTCCATTCCGGAAGGTCAGGATTTTATTTGTTCCAGATGTTATCACCGTAAAGTAATCTGTCTAGTTATAGGTGCCATTTAAGTGTGTTAGACTAAGACGTCTTTACTATCCTTATAGTTTAAACTACCAATTTTAGCTCCATCTGTAGCACTAGGCTGTCTTAGTGATGGAAAGAAAGACATAAGTCGCAAAAGCATGAGGACAGTATTAGCATTAGGCTCAGACAAAACAAAAACACATACCAACAAGTGCTGCATTCTCCGGGACCCCCCCCCCCTAACCTGTTTTGGTATTATGATCATTCCATGTGGCTCCCCTTACCCGACACCTACATCCCGTCTTAGTCTATAGGGCCGGATCACTGGACGCCAAACAATATTGTAGATGCTGAATCAATGATTCTCCTCCTCTGGTCGTATCAAATCTCTGGGTCCCCTAGATTGGAGCATCGCCAATTAATACCTGTTGTTGGAACCATATGGTAAAACTAAAGCATTCTTTGATGGCTTCTCGTATTTTCCATGGAAGCAGAGGGATAAAACTGCCCCAGACTTGGAAATTTTTTTTGGCATGAGTCTCCTTCCTACCTGAGGCCTCCACCCAATCCATTTTCAGTATGTAAGACAGTTTCTCTAAGAACATCTTAAAAGGGGGCGCGGACTCATGTATCCACGTGTTTTTAAAATAGTTTTGATGGGCCCGCCGCTGAAATCATATATAATAATTTCCCGCTTCCCGGTTCACATGGGGTCATCTGGGTATCTATATGACCAAATATTGCCCATAGAGGGTTGTTTGGGACATAGTCAAATGCGTTCTCGTGAATGTCATCACCCGTTTCCAAAAATCTTGAATCACCGGGCAGCTCCACAAGCAGTGAAAAATATCTGCTTCTTGAACACCACATCGGAAACATCTGCTGCTTTCAAAAATACCCATGCAATAGCCCCTGACTCGGGTAATATAGGCCCTGTGGTACAGCTGGAGGGACATCTCCCAGTATCTACTTGAGGCTAAGAATTTATGCCCATTGGCCAACGCTGTAAGTAGAGTATGAACTTCCAGACTGGGGTCATCTCCCGCCCATTTCGTAAGTGCCATGGTTGATTCTGAGAAGTCTAGTGGTGCATGTAAAGCTTTGTAATAGTGAGTAGTCAGCCCCCTTTCCGTAGTTCTTTTGAGCAAGAGTCTACGTGTTGATGGATCCCATTCTTTCCGCGTGGAATGTGGAGTCAGTGTTAGGACTATTGTACATTTCCAAATAAATTGCCCTTCAAGGTACAATGAGCAGTTGAGTAAACTATTAGTACATTATAAGGGGGTGAGAAAATAGAAAGGAGATTGTTCAACTGTATATGAAGCAGCTAACGTTACGCATTTCAGTCAAACCTGCGGGTTGAAGTGTTTTAATTCTAAAAGTCCGTTCTGCTTCTTTCCACAGGAGTTTCTTCTCAATGTCCCCTTTTCTCATATTAACCATGAGTTTTTCCAAACATAAAAAGGAAAAACCACAGTATTCACCTCCATATTTCTGCCAGATATGACATGAGATTGGAGTATCCCTATGATATTTAATATCCCCAATGTGTTCTCTGACCCTTATTGTAAGCGGTCTCATTGTTTTGCCAACATATTGTTTGCCACATGTACAGGACCCTAAATAGACAACCTCCTGTGTTTGACAGGTGAAAAAATCCCGTATGTTGCACTCACATCCAGTTACATGACTTTTAAAGTTCTTAGTCTTAGTTATACATGGGCATGCAACGCATTTTCCACATCTGAACATGCCTAAAGACTTGTGATCAAGCCACGTTCCCTCCCTCTGTGGTGATTCATGACAAATGTTAATTAACCTATCCCGAATGGATCTTCCGTTTCGAAACGTTACAAGAGGACGCTCCATCAAAACTTCACCCTGATTCGGGTCCATGCGTAAGATGTTCCAATGTCTGCGTAATTATCCTAAACTAAGGGCCCTTACTTTTGTCTTGTTGTTTGTTAGAATTAGGATTAAGCAAAGAATTACGATATCTTCCATCGCATACTTAAAAGCTGGTTTTAGGTAGAGATGGGATATCCTGTCCCCAGGAATCTGTCTCGTAGACCCTTTGACTGACAGCGATTTTCATTCAGATTTGAACAATTGCGTCTCAACCAAAGGTATTGCCCTTTGGGAATACCTCTTTTCAAACTCAAGGGGTGGTGGCTCTCCCATCTTAAGAGGCTGTTTAGACGGTATATGGTAGTTTGGAGATAGCCATAACAATACTTAAAGATTTTAACATCCAAAAATGATAGCTCATGATTATGTACTACAGAGGTAAATTTGAGGCCTATCTCGTTGATATTTACCACATATTTCTTAAACGACGCCTCCGTGCCCTGCCACAGCACGAAGACGTCATCTATATATCGTCCCCAAAAAAGAATATCGGACGTAAACACCTCCATCTCCTCTCCGAACACCAGGGTCCTTTTCCACCAGGCCAAGAATATATCATCATAAGAGGGAGCACAAGGGCTCCCCATTACCGACCCTCTGAGCTGGTGGTAGACCCTTGGTCTGAAGAGGAAATAATTGTGCATAAGGATAAGTTGCAGCACAAACCTGTTGTGTCTACCAGCAGCTCAGTGGGACGGCAATGGGGAGCCTTCCCTCCTATGCTAATCTCTTCTTAGGCTGGTGGGAGAGGACCCTGGTGTTCGGAGAGGAGATGGAGGTGCTTACGTCCCATATTCTTTTTTGGGAATGATATATAGATGACATTTTTCATTCTTCAAACTACCATATATCGTAAAAAGACTGTGTCTAAACAGCCTCTTAAGATGGGAGAGCCACCACACCTTGAGTTTGAAAAGAGGTATTCCCAAACGGCAATATCTTCGGTTGAGACACAATTGTTTAAATCTGAATAAAAATTACTGTCAGTCAAAGGGTCTACGAGACAGATTCCTGGGGACAGGATATCCCATCTCTACCCTAAAACCAGCTTTTAAGTATGCGATGGGAGAGATTGCAATTCTTTGCTTAATTCTAAAAAACAACAAGACAAAAGTAATGACCCTCAATTTAGGATAATTTCCACCTTTGATAATCGTAGTAGGGGTATCTTTCGCAGACATTGGAACATCTTACATATGGACCCGGATCTGGGTGAAGTTTTGATGGAGCGTCCTCTTGTAACGTTCTGAAAGGGAAGATCCATTCGGGATAGGTTAATTCACAGTCATGAATCAACACAAAGGGAGGGAACATGGCTTGATCGAAAACCTTCATGCATGTTCAAATGTGGAAAATGCATTGCATGCCCATATAAAGCTAAGAACTAACAATATGTTGGCAAGACAATAAGACAGCTTAAAATAAAGGTCAGAGAACACATTGGGGATATTAAATATCATAGGGATATTCCAATCTCACGTCATATCTGGCAGGAATATGGAGGTGACTACTCTGGTTTTTCCTTGTTATGTGTGGAAAAACTCAAGGTTAATATGAGAAAAGAGAACATTGATAAGAAACTCCTGCGGAAAGAAGCAGAATGGACTTTTAGACTTAAAACACTTCAATCCGCAGGTTTGACTGAAATGCTTAACTTTAGCTGCTTCATATAAAGTTGAACAATCTTTTTTTCTATTTTCTCACCCCCTTATAATGTACTAATGGTTTACTCAACTGGTGATTGTACCTTGAAGGGCAATTTAGTCGGAAATGTACAATAAACCAAACTTATCTGGTTATTGATTATACTCAATATTTTTTCATGTATAGTTTCTTTTTTAAGTGCTTTCCTGTGTCGTTTCTGAGTATACTCACCTTGATTTTGTATTGTAACCTAGGATTAAATAAGTGTTAAATAAGGCATTTATCTTATGTAGTTTTCTTCTGTGGTTACAGCTCTAAGTATTGATGTGATGCTATGGTAATGACATTCATTATCTGGATAATTATAATGGTTATCTGAACGTAGTATGCTTTAATAACTTTGATATGCTCAGCTCCTTTCCCCCTCTTTTTCTTTATGTGCTGCTATCCCTGTACACTACTGTCTGCATGCATAGTGGATTGTGATTACAGATTGTGAATACAATAGCGCTACGCATGTCCAGACTTGAATTTCACACACGAGATTTGGATGCTGTGAGCTTAGATCGTGTGCTTGCGCATTTGCCATGTTTAAGCGCGCATTTGTATAGTGGTCTATAAGGCCATGTTCACACGGCTTATTTGGGCGCAGATTGGAGCCGTACTGCGCGCCGGATTTGCGCTGCAGTACGGCTCCAATCCGTCCCTGTCATTACGGTAATCCACAGTTCTCATAGAGAACTATGGATTCCGTCGCCCCTAACCGCTCGGCGAATCCGCCGAGCAGGTAGAAAGTGACATGCACATTATCCAGGCGCAATATGCGCTGTGGATAATGAAAGTCTATGGGGCCGGCGGGCAGCACCACCGCCCCTTATTCAAGCCGTAATTGCGAGCGAAATGCTTGAATAAGCCGTGTGAACCGGGCCTAAGACTATGGGATAACTGACTTTGCGCATGAGCAGTGGCTAGTGACAAACGGCAGACACTTCAATGCGGCATGACTTAGTGCATACTACTTTATATTGGGCAAATTAATGCCAGAGTGGCTGCTAAAAGTGAGTATAAATAATCCGATAGGACTTTGTAGGGTGGCATATTGCATCAGCCACATTATCTGGGAGTATCCTTCATATTTGCCATATCAGTCCATGGAGCTACACCAAATCGTTTTTATGATTGTCCCCTGATGAACCCCCACATGATTGACGTGGGAGAAACGTGTTGGGATTTAGATTCTGAAGTGTTATAAGGTCCTATTTTGACTCTCATTATATACTGAGGACCTGGGATTTGGATTCTGAAGTGCGATAAGGTCGTATTTTGACTCATACTATGGATCTAGAAGAGTTAGTCTATTGTTAGTTAGTCTATTGTTAGTTTATCACTATAATTGAGTGTGGCAGCCTATGTAGTGACTATAGGGAGTTGAGCAGGGATTGGCAGGGTGAGCCATCGATGGGTGGGGCTGCCCTTGTTGGAGCGATTTTCCCACCTCTTTAAGTGACCTATTTTTAGGGATAATTTGTCCTTGTATTTGTACCCACTCTCCTCCTGGAATTTTAACTTGATTTGTGATTTGGATTTTCTTTTAGAGATATAATAATAAAAGGTATATTTTAATAGATATTATATATTTTCTTTGGCAGTGATTATGTTTATAGACCCGTTGGTGTTGAACTATAAAGTTTTTCTGTGATTTCCAGCTAAACTGTATAAAGACTAATGTTCTGTCTAGCAAGGCTGAAAGAATATTGCCAGATAGCCACTTATGCAATACTTTGTTGTAATAGTGCCATCTGCAGGCCAAAGTTGTACATGTCTTTATATAAGTGTTACAGATCCATCTTAAGACTGCAGAGGAATTTCTGGGAGAATTAAGTCCCACACAAGTTGAAGTGCATGCTGGAGGAAGAAGAAGGTCATTTCAGAGCAGAATCTGTGACAGAGCAGTCCACACTTCACTGCTCTCCAGTGCCTCACAGTCTTTATCCATTTCTCCGACTTAGCATAGCTGGTAAGAAGTTTGATCAGTATGCTGTGGATGTTAGTGGTATTATCATAACTGTTTGATAGATAAATGCAGTTATTCATCCGGGAACCTCATGTATTTTCTATCCTATGTGCTCACATGTTTTTAGGCAGCCATGATTTCTTGCCATGTTCGTCCTGTACTCAAGAGAGGACTAAAAATGTTATTATCAAGTTGTCCATGCTGATACACTGGACATCTGTGTTTTTTCTGCATTGTTTGTAGTTTTACACATAATTCCTCCCTATCGCTCATGCCTTATCCATTCACTCACTTTCCAAGCTGTTAACTTAATAAAAGAGTTAAAAGTTCAGAACAAAGTTTGTATTTATTGAAAACATAGAGAAGGTTCTAGCTGGATGTCGGAATACACATATTGAAACGTGTAAGGAAAGACAAACATTAAAACAGCTGCAAGTTCACAAGCGATATGGATCATAGCTAATACTTGAGCCGCCAATCACTCACATAGACATACGCAAACTATTGCAGCCGCTGCCATAATTGTCGCAAGGTCGAGTGAGGCATCCTACCAGCATCGTGCAGCGCATCCAGACTACGCTGATATCCGTCTCCAAAACAGTTTGCAGTCTGCAACCAACACACAATGTCTTCTATCCAAGCTTCTTCAAATCAGACGAAGGTCCTATGTCAAGCCCTCTAGCAAGACTTCAATAAAGGTATATGGCGCTCCCGCTCGTGCTGAAGCCGAAGCCGCAAAAGTAAAATCATCCTTTGCAGCGCAAGAAAGTGCAATTAAAGCAACAGTGTGCATGGGTATAAGCGTCTCTGGAAAGTCTTGCCGAGAGCAGACAAAGAAACAGCAGCCAATCCCAATGGCCAAAGCAGAGTTCCTGGAAGCTGTGGAATCCTCCGCATCTGAGTACGCAGCATCGTACTCGGGCCAGACCTAGAGCGTCAGGACACAGCACAGCGCGTCTCAGAATACGTCCATCCAGCAATTCCAAACAGATGACAACCATCATCAACTTCATCAACCAGCTACAAAGATTTTACCAGAGATCCAACTGGTAAACACAGTACCTAAAGCAGGAAGGTGTGCAACAAAGCGACAACATCTACGAACCGCCATTCTGCCTGAACAGAAGATAAGACCTTCGCTCCCCATTAAAGGGTCACCCTTTGCTATCCAGAAACGGTATTATACAGACTATCCCAAGCCAGAATCCCCCTAAAAGGTATGATGAAAACACCTTACACACACCATGTATAAGGCATCACCACTCTTATAGACACTACCAGCCTCCATGAACTTTGCTAAAATTCCTTGCGAAACGTGAGCTGGTTACAAAGGTACTTGTATAATTTCAATGACCATACCTGAGAAGTTACCCGATCCATGGCGTACCTCCTTTTCAGAATGCCATCAGAGGTTTAGACCTTATCCTGTAGGCGAGGAATTAGACCTTCTGGCAAAGTGGCTTGGAAGCGAGTCTGCTGAACACGCTAAAAGAATCAATACATTAACAATAAACTACCCTGTCACGAGGCGATTAAGGATGGTGTGGGATATGACTTGATGAATGCTAAGGTACCATAGAAGCGGTAGAAAGCTTTATATAAGAGACACTATAACGTTCCCATAGTAGCAAACAAGGGTCTACCCAGAAGCTCATAGAGCCTGAGTGACTTGTTACATGGAAGTACTGGGATGCTCAGGGCAGGAAGGTGACTTACCAGGGTTAGCTATCCTAGACACCGCCATGGGGTGTTTAATCCAATTGTACAAAAGCTTCTTATAACTTGTTGTCAGTAGAAATGATTAAGCACGGTTCTCCTTATACTAACAGACTCATAATGTACCATTTCCATCCTTTCAAAGTGTTTGTAGATTTTGTTACTTGAACAGGCGAGAATTAAACAGAAATGATCCCAGTTTGATTTTGCTATGTCATGTAACACTGCCCCTGAATGACAAACCTCCATAAAACACCAGTGGCATTCCCACAAAACCTAATGTTCACATCCTCATGTTTTGCCTTACATGGCCTCTAAGCCCCCCAATGAGGATAACAGCCCATTGACACTCAGCAAGCATTGTCCCTACACAAGAAAACTGCAATCCTTCTACTAAAATGTAGAGTCTTCAGGGAGAAGCCTCTATAGGACCGCAAGATTTTCCTCAAGAGATAACAACATCTGCTGTCCCAGTGTCTTCACAACAACAATCTGCACTTCGCCAGAACTGCGAGGCATTGTGAAATGCACAAGTGTGGCCAGCACAGAACACAACACAGCCTACACCCTGGACCGCCCTCACAGGTACATCACAGCTGAAGATGTGTTAGAAAGCAGACAGACACCGACGAGAAGACACCAGGTATTCACCTCACAGTGTACGGAGATAGGCAAGGGACTTGTAGGATGAAAGTCCTGTCTAAAATTTGCCCAGTCAGGGTCTACGCAGCAGGCCACAGAGAAAAGGCAATCAAGGATATATGCATCTTAGACGATCAGAGCAACAGGTCTCTAGCTAAGTCCACCTTCTTTGACACCTTTGGCATAAGGGCCCAGCTCTCCCTACTCCCTTAAGGACATTTGCAGGTACTGTCGATACGGCGTGGATGAAGGCAACCGTGGTACAAAGATGAGTCCCATGGAGTGGCCAAACCGTGTTTGTCACTGCAACCATACTGGAGGCAATACAGATTCCCGACAACAGGTCAGAGAAAAACCTACACCGGATTACCCCCCCGCTGAATTCAACCCCATTTGAAGGTATAGCCTCACCTCATACCAAAGCTAGACCAGAGAGCCCACATTTATTACTCCTTGGGAGAGATAAAAAAAAAAAAAAAAAAATAATACTACGAGTCCATAAGGCTAGAGCGCAGATTTTATGGTCCACAGAATGCTCCATACGCACAGAGACTAGACCTAGGATAGGGGTCATCATAGAGATGTCTGTCTAGGAGGAGCACACAAGCCGACCTCAGTCAACAGTATGCTCACTAGTACACTAGAAAATGGACGTGTCCTTCTCTCTTGCCAACCTTGTCATGTAGTTCCTGGTTAAAGGAGTTCCCACACAGAGATTCCTTACCTTGCCCTTCACAGACCCTTCATGTTAAGACCAACGCTATGTGACAGTGAGCAAGACCACATATGGTGCACCAGTATTTGCCACAGAACAAGAGAAGACAACATAGGTAATGATGTCCATAGAAGACTAGCAGTTCTTGACGATAATGGATCGAGAAATAGTAAAGGATGGAGTCAAAAAGTTGGATGCACCTTTGCCAATTAAACCCCAGAGACTGACGCTTACCCAACAACAGAGAAAAGTGTTAATGGTCCTATTTGTCCTCTCTCCAGACAGAAACTCCAGAGGTCACCTAGAGACAAGACAACACTTCTTACGCCTTCATGGTAGAAGATATTTCCAGAACATCATGGCAGAGATTGCGACCAGCGCTTCAAACTCTGAAATAGTGTTGTACCTACCCATATTTGGCGTATATCATCCAAAGAAACCAGGTCAGATAAGAGTAGTACTTAGACTCAAGTGCAAGTGCGAAAGGTGTCTCACTCAATGATGTCTCTGCTGTCAGGCCCATACCACAACAACAGACTTCTAGAAGTGCCTCTACGTTTCCGCAGATATGCTGTGGCATTAATAACCCCTGATATACAACAGATGTTCACTGCCTTACTCGTCAAAGAAGAACACAGAAACTTCTTTGAGGAGTTTCTTCTGGTACCGGACAACAACCCCTGTAAAGACATCATAGAGTACCGTAAGAGGTATTTCACGTCCTTTGGAAACAGTCCTTCCCCCCCTCTCCCCCACCCCCCCCCCCCCCCCCCCCCCCCCCCCCCCCCACCCCCCCCCCCCCACCCCCACACCCCCCACCCCCCCCCCCCCCGCCCCCCCCTCCCACACCCTCCCCCCCCCACCCACACCCCCGCCCCCCCCCCCCTACACCCCCCCCCCCCCCCCCGCCCCCCCCCCACCCCCCCACACCCACCCCCCCCCCCCCCCCCCCCCCCCCCCACCCCACCCACCCCCCCCCCCCACCCCCCCCCCACCCCCCCACCCCCCCCTCCCCCCCCCCCCCCCCCCCACCCCCCCCCCACCCCCACCCCCCCGCCCCCCCCCCCCCCCCCACCCCCCCCCCCCCCCCCCCCCTCCCGCACCCCCCCCCCCCTACCACCACACCCCCCCCTCCCCCCCCCCCCACCCCACCCCGCCCCCCCCCCCCCCCCCCCCCCCCCCCCCCACCCCACCCCCCCCCCCCCCCCCCCCCCCCCCCCACCCCCCCCCCCCCCCCCCCACCCGCCACCCCCCCCACCCCCCCCCCACCCCACCCCCCCCCCCCCACCTCCACCCCAACCCCCCCCCCCCCCCCCCCCCCCCCCCCCCCCCCCCCCCCCACACCCCCTCCCCACCCCGCCCCCCCCCCCCCCCCCCCCCCCCCCCCCCCCCCCCCCCCCCACCCCCACCCCACCCCCCCCCCCCCCCTAACCCCCCCCACACTCCCACCCCCCCCCCCCCCCCCCCCCCCCCCCCCCCCCCCCCCCCACCCCCACCCAACCCCCCCCCCCCCCCCCCCCCACCCCCCCCCCCCCCCACCCCCCCCCCCCCCACCCCCCCCCCCCCCCCCCCCCCTCACCGCACCCCCCCCCCCACCCCCCCCCCCCCCCCCACCCCCCCCCCCCCCCCCCCTCCCCCCCCCCCTCCACCCCCCCCCACCCACCCCCACCCCCCCCCCCCCCCCCCCACCCCCCCCCCCCCCCCATCCCCCCCCCACCCCCCCCCCACCCCCCCCCACCCCCCCCCGCACACCGCCCTCCACCCACCCCCCCCCCCCCCCCCCCCCCCCCCCCCCCCCCCCCCCCCACCCCCCCCCCCCACCCCCCCCCCCCCCTCCCCCGCTCCCCCCCCGCCGCCGCCACCTCCCCCCCCCCTCCCCCCCCCCCCACCCCCCCCCCCCCCCCCTCCCCCCCCAACCCCCCCCCCCCCACCAACAACCCCCCCCGCCACCACGCCCCCCTCCCCCCCACCCCCCCCCCCCACCCCCCCCCACCCCCCCCCCCCATCCCCACACCACACCCCACCACCCCCCCCCCCCCCCCCCCACCCTCACCCCCCCCCCACCCCCCACCCCCCCCCCACTCCCCTCCCCCCCCCCCCCCCCCCACCCCCCCCCCCCCCCCCCCCCCCACCAGCAATCGCCGACTAATGGTCTCAGACATTCAGCCATGAGAAGGGTGAAGCAAAGTACGGGTCGATGCTAGATCCTTCCGTGGAAAGGACTTCTATGTTGATGGACTGCTTGAAATCCACATCCCACTAACGAGGCAGCAATCATCTTCTCAAAAGGGCTCAAGAATGCTTTGCCTCTATCCAAATTTGAGGTTGCGACCCCACCACAAAGATTTGCTTCCAGCAGCCGAGAAATTATTGGAGGCTTCCCTCTCAAGACCACTCAGCAGACCTAATAGACATTGGATCTAGCCTGTGACCTCCCTTCCTATGCAAAGGAGCCTTGGTTGCTCTTGGATCTAAAGGCAGATCTTTCACCATCCAATTCAACAAGCGAAGAAAAAGACCCTTCACACGCAGAGGTGTCCTGTCTGCCATAAACATTTTATACGATCCTCTGGAGTCCGTAGCTCCTGTCACAATCCAAGTAAAATGATGTTAAGAGACCTTCAACCCAAGACACAGCTGACTGGGACGACCCGCACCCCACGGACAAAATAGACTTGTGGCATGTTGGAAGAAGTCCTTGGATCAATGTCGCTAGCCTTCATGAGACACGACCGTAATGCTTCCGTGCCGTCTACAAATTCAAAAATGCAAAGACTTTGTATCTATCTGTATGCCTCAGTCAAAGCGATTGCAGCAGTGGCATATCTTAAAAACTATAGATGTCAAAGACCAATGTCATATAGTGATTTGGATTTATGAGCCGGACCAAAATTGGCGCCATCCGTGAACACACAATTCCCAGATTGGAACTCTGTGCTGCTGTGCCTTGCGGTGGGAGTTGTTGCTGCAACTCATAACAACAGGGACTGAACCTGGAACTCAGGAAGTTGTGTTCTACACAGGACAGCAAGTGGTCCCAAGGATACATCTATAACGAAACACGACCATATATGGTCTATGTCATCACAGAGTGCTGAGGATCAGGAATCCACTAGTCCCCAAACAGGCACTATGTACCCACGCATCATAAATCCTGCGACCACGAACCAGATCTGTTTGCACCGAACCACCTGAAAGACACAACCTGGTTTTACGGTCCTGCAATGCTGGAACCGTTCAACGTTCTGTAGCACTCGAACCTGCCAGGTGGGGGCGTTTGAACTGATAGAGCCAGATGACACGAAAGAATATCCGCCCCTCAAGTATCTGTTTCTACGTACAGGGACATCTGAACTCTGCCTCCAATCCCTATCGTTTCAGAAGTGTTCCTGAACCTGGCGAGTCGCTTGCCGTGCTATCGCTTGTTTAATTTCACATAGCCAGACTTACCATGTCGACATTACCTTAAGAACAAGAATCCTGCAAGGGTGGCATCACTGCAAACAAGCCTTTCACCGTTCCAACCTAGAAAGATCCAAGAACTTGAATATTTTATCACATTCAATACAACGTAGAATGTTTATGCTAAAGAACTAGCAACCTGAACAAAGGGGAACCTTTTCTAAAGACAGTACTTTGAGAAAACTCGACCCAATTATCGACCAAGATGGTCTCTATCTCAGAATTGAGGGCCTGCTTCAAGAAGCCTAAAGTGGAATTTATGGATGAGAGCAAACTATTTCTCAGCCAGTCGCAGAACTCTTCTGTTGTTTTCTCCCAAAGGAGCCTAGTATTGACATCAGTTGATTCACGCGGAGAGTGTTCTGTCTAGCAAGGAGGCTGAAAGAATCTTGCCAGATAGCCACGATGGCAATACTTGTTGTAGATAGTGCCATCTGCTGGCCAAAGTTGTTCTGTGCGCATTAATATAGAGTGTTACAGAACCACCTTAAGCCTGCAGAGAATACTGGTGGAGAATGAATGTCAACAGGTGAAGGATTGCATGCTGGGAAGAAGAAGGCCATTTCAGAGCAGAATCTGGACAGAGCAGTCACACTTCACTGCTCTCCTGTGCACACAACTTATCCATTTCTCCGACTTAGCAATAGCTGGTAGAGGTTAATTGATCAGTATGCTGTGATGTTATTGGTACGATAAAATACTGTATAATAGTAAGAATGCAAGTTTATTATCCGAGTACCTCTTGATTGTACCAGATCACTACTATGTTGATCACTTGTTTAGGCCGACATGTTTCTTGCCATGTGCTCACTGTACTAAGAGAGTACTATAAATGTCATTATCATGTTGCTTCATGCTGATCACTGACTTCTGTGTTTTCTGCATTGTTTGTAGTGTTTACCGCATAATTCTCCTATCGACTCCATGCCTTATCCTTTCACTCACGTTCAAGCTGTTTAAACTAATAAAAGAGTTAAAAGTTCCAGAACAGAGTTTGGAGTTACTTGGAAACATAGGGAGAAGGTTTAGCTGGATGTCGGAATACACACAGTGAAACGTGTAAGAAGACAGAACAACTAAGCTGTGCTTGGAAGAGGCGAAAGAAGGATGCTGTGCACCTTGTGGCCAGCCAAGACTCAGGACACCCAGTGAAAACATTAGATAATATTTCTTTTAGAAATATAATTTTCAAATACAATGGTATTAATTTAATAAAATACAATAATATTATAGTACTTTATATACAACATTGTATACAAAGAGATGCAGTTTAATTTAATATGTTGTTTACATGGTTCAGATTTTGCTTATCATTGCATGAAGGTTGAAGTGAATAGATGTGACACACATTACTTTAGTTAATATCTTAGGATGTTTGACCAATACTTTCCCAACAAACATTTCCGACCCACTGACTCTAGTTTGTTCTTTCCCCCTAGTTTGTAATTGCTGGTTTCCTGATATGTGTATGTGAATATATATATATATATATATATATATATATATATATATATTTGACAAGCATTAGATGATGCTAGCTAAATTTGTCTTAAAACCTTTTTCCCATATTCCAGATTTTATCCGTATTTTGGAGTCAAAACCAGGATTGGATAATCGAGAAATATATGAAAACACTTATACTTCATCCCTTTAAATGACTAATTCAAATCTGCAGTGTAAGAAAAAGGCCTTGAAGAGCATTAATGACTTATGTTTGCTTGCTCAGTGTTCAGTTATGTTGCTTTTTTTAATCTTTTGCATTTTTGCAGACATTTTAGTGAGTGGGTTGTTAGGGGGTTTTAATTGCCTAAGAATTAATTTATGAGGTAGACCTTTTAGAAAAATTGGGGTTAAGAAAAAAAGCAAAAGAGAAAAAGGGCCCACAGTTCCAAGGGCCCCCCCTTTGGGTTTAAAATTTAAAAGCCCGGGGATTTGGGACCAAAAAACCATATGGTTGAGAGCTGTGAAAGCATCCAAAATTGGGTTGTGGAAAAAATAAAGTGCAGAGATAAAAGTCCCCCAACTTTTCCGGGGGAAACTGGTTACCTAAACATGAAAAGGGTTTTTCAGAAACCCAACTATGCAACCCAACTACTTGGGGGTTTGGGCGTGTTTTTTTGTAAAGTAATTCGGGTTTTTGCCTTTTTAAGTGGCCCAAGCTTTTTTGGACATAAAATACACTTTATTCAGATACTATTTTATTTGAGGATTTACTTATGGACAAAAACATACAAACGTATGGGACCTTTAAGCAACAGGTCTTAAATTTATAAATTTTTAAAAGATAGAAAAATAAAAAAGGCCCCAAAACAAAGTAATTTTTCTTTTTTTTGAAATTTAACTTTTGGGACAAATTCTTGGGGGTTTAATAAAAAGAGATTTTTTTTTTTTTAAAATTGTTTAGTTTTTAACATTTTGGGGGACAGGAAACCCCTTAGGTTTTTTCTAAATAATTTCTTTTTTGTTTTTTTCTTTGGTCAGCAAAATAAAAAAAGATTTGTTTTCCTTTTTACAGCAACAATTTTCCTGGTTATGACCATTTTTCCCCCAACCTCTTCTTGTTCCCCTCTTATTGTTTTAAGTCCCAAAAATCAGTTTTTTTCAGGGGTGAGTTACGTACTGAAGGTCTTATCTCTATTTATGTCTTAAATTTCATTTACCCTAAGAAAAACTTTTGAGCCTGAACCCTTTGAGTACTAACTTTAAAAAATTCTCTTTGATCATGTCAGTGTCACAGGGAAAAAGCTAGGAACAGGGGGGAAGTTTGATTATCCCAATCACTGCAAAAAGGACCCGTCACGCTTGAACAGAAAAGTGGATTCAAAAGTTGGCTTTGGCTCTGTGAAACTAGGGTGAGAAAACCCCTTTTTAACCCCCTTAAAGGCCCCAACCCCTGTTTTGCCCTTTCTGCCCAAAAGCCCTTTTTTTTAAAAATTGAATGTGTCAATTTTGTGAGAATAACTATTTAAAACACTTTTACCTTTTCATGTGATTAGAGAATTTTTTCTCGTGACACATTGTGTTTAAGTTAGAAAGGAAATTTTTTTTTCCTTTACAATCCTTGTTTTTTTGGTTAAAAAAAAAAAAAATTTTTTTAATAAAAAATTGGAAAAAATTTGGGGTTTTTGAAGTTTTAAAAAATTTTTTGGCGTCCCAAGGGAAAAGATAATTATTCACCCCCAAATATTTGTAAAAACTAGCATTACCATATGCCCACTATGGGTTTTTCCCATCTTTTTTTAATGTCTTTTTTTTTTTTTTTAGACATTAGGGGGCTTAGATTTTAGTAGTAATTCTCCCCTTTTTCAAGAAAATTTGCAATATACATTTTTTTGGGGACCCCCCCGGTTTCTGACGGGGTTTGAGGGGTGATTTTAGATACCCCAAAAAGGACCCAAATTGGGAGAAAAAAGCCCCCTTTAAAACGTTTTTACAAAAAATATTTAGGAAGGAAAAACCCTTCGTATTTCACAGAAATTTAAACCCAAAGTGGGGGTAAAAATTTTAAAATTTCATTTTTTTTGCAATTTTCAATTTTACCCATTATTCACTGGAATACGGTAAATGGGGGGAATAGGAAAAATGCAACTTAATTTTAAATTTCCCCCCAGGTCTGCCTTTTTTTAGAGTTTTCCCTTTGTGTCCTAGTGCATTTTTTTGGCTTACCATAACCCCCAAAATTGGGGGTTGAAAAGCCCCTTTACTTCCCTTGGGGTCTCATTTTCAAAAAGTTTGTATTTAGGGGGCCAATTTCAGGTTTGGGGGACACCCTTGGTTTCAAAAAAATTAATAAACAACCCCTTTAAATAGACGAAAATTGGGAAAACCTACCCCTTTTTTAAATTATACCGGGGGTTGCTTTGGGAGTTATACCCCCCAAACAGGTGTTTCAAAATTTTTTTTTTTAGCATAAGGCGGGGAAAAAATTAAAAAAAATTTTTTTTTTCAAAAATTTAAAAATTTTTAGTTAAAATGTTTTCAAATTAAAACAAGGAACCCTGGAAAAAAAAACCCCTTTAAAAATTTGTTAAAGAAATTTTTCCCTTTTTGGGCAAATTCCCCTAAATGTGGGTGTAAACTCCCTGTTTGGGCGCATGGAGGGGCTTTATAAGGGAGGGGGCCCAAATTTGGCTTTTGGGAACGCAGTTTTGGTGGGGCCATGTGAAATTTGCAAAGCCCCAAAGTAGAAAACGGGGGAAACCTTCCCAGAAGTCGCCCCTTTTTGGGTTCAACCCCCAATCAGGGGATCTCACCCTTGGGGGGTTTGGTGTACTTTTGCTTTTTGGGATGAACAGGTGTTCATATTTTTTTTTTACCCATTGGGAATGAAAAGGGGGGGGAAAAATGCAGGGGGGGTTCATTTTTTTTTGATTTTAAATTTTTAACAGCATTCCCCGTAAATTTGTAAATGTGGGGAAAAAATTTTACTAGGGGGGGTTCGGGACAATTCCCAATGATATAGATTTTATATATTTTTTCTGTTTTTTTATTTTAACAGTAAAATAAGTTTTAAAAAAAATTGTTTTTTTTAGGTTGTCCCTATTCTGACAGCATAACTTTTTTTTTTTTGCGTGTGCGAGTGTGTAGGGCTTTTTTTTTGGGGATGATTTGAATTTTTTAATTGGTTTATTTTTGGGGGGCATATGATGTTTAGGGTTCACTTTTTAAAAGGGTTTTTTCTGGGGATTTTTTGAAAAAAATACAGAATTTGGTAGTTTTTTTTTTATTTTTTTTTTTGGTTATCCAGTCATGTACGGTATATATGACAGGGTAGCTTTACTAAAGCGGGTAAAATTTTTTAAACCCCGGATACCCCAATTTTGTTTTATTTTTTTTTTTTTACTGCTTTTATAAATAAAAAATTTATTAAAACCGGGAAAAAATAGGGTTTTTGCACGCCTTGGCTAAAGGAGCCATAACTTTTAAATTTTTCTGTGCTTGGAGCTGTGTATGGTTTTTTTTTGGAGATGAGTTGCGTTTTTTATTAGATTCTTTTGGGGGGAAAAGGGCTTTTTGATCCTTTTAAACCCTTTTTTTTGGGGCCCCCGGGGGTGAAAAAATTTTACTGCAACCTATTTGTTTTTTTTATTTTTTTTCTTAACAGGGCTCCCTTTGCAGTACCCGTGAAAAAGTTAGTTTTAAATTTTTTTGGGGTTTTCCTACGATTTTTTTTTGGCGTTTCCCCTATTTATATATTTTTTTTTTATGTTGAAGCACTTTAAAAAAAAAAGAAAGTGTTTTTTGTGTGTAAAAAAATATTTATGCTTTTGCTATTTTGAGAGCTATACATTTTTTTTTTTTCCGTTTTTTTTACGAGCTGTTTTAAAGGGCGTTTTTTTTTTTTTTTCAGGATGAAAATGACGTTTTAATTTTGGGAAACTTTGGGGTTTTAGGAGTTTTTAACCCCTTTTTATTCCTTTTATTTTGCGCGGGGGTGAAAAAATAATGTTTAAATTTTGTGTTTTGTTTTTTTTTTTTAAGGCGTTAAAAGTAAAGGGGTTTAAATTAAAATTTAAGATTTTAGGGCAGGTCGTTTTCCATGCGGGGATACCAAATTAAAGGGTACTTTATTTATTTTTGATTTTTTTGGGGCGGGTTAGGTTTGTAAAAGGGGAAAAAAAAGGGGGTGTCCCTATTTTTATTTTATTTTTCGTGTTTGGTTTTTTTACTTGTTTTTCCCCTTTTTCCATTTTTATTTTATTTTCCCCTAGGGATTTGATTTAGAGAAACTTTGATTCTCCCTTCAAAAGGGTTTGGTAGGGTTTTTGCTATGACTGGTTCCCAAGACAAAATTTTCAGTCACGATGCCGGGGGCTTTCCCCCAGGGGCCCCGGGGGCGGGTTTTTTGTGAGTCACAGACAACCCCGGGAAAGGGTTTTGCCTTCCGTTTCTGTTTTAGGAAGGAAGAGCTGCAAGGGGTCCCTGCGCTGCTGCGCCGACAGAGCCCCAGGAGGAGCGATCTCCTCAGCGGGCTCCCCCTTTGTTTTTTGCAACCCGAACGTCGCGAAAAATTAAGGGGTTTTTAACCCCCCCCCCCCCCCCCCCCCCGGAGCGTGCGATTTTAATATTTCAGCTGACAACCCCCCGCCGGGTCCCCGGTACCTTCTTTTAGAGTTCGGCGATTTCCCCAGGAAGTTTCCATTTCGGTAGTTTTTCCATAAGTCCCGGTGCTTTTTAACCCCCAAAAGCCTGGAGTATGGTACGTCTAAAGGGCGTTAAGGGGTTAAAGGGAAAATGTCCCTAGGTTTTGTTTCCCCTTTTAAGGACAGCACAAGGGGTAGTGTTTAGCCCCGCTGTTTCCAGCAAGTGTTCCCCCCTTCTGTTTAAAAATTTCGTAGTTTTAGAGCTTTTTTCCCCAAATCTTATTCATGGAGTAGGTGGTTTTGCCCCCCCCAAAAAATAGCCGCCCCCATGACAGGTTTTTCAATTGGGTTTTACCAAATTCCCCGGGAATAGGTTTATCAGTTGGGGGTGGGGCCCGGGTTAGGGCCCCAGGTGGGGGGGGTTTAAAAAAAAATGACTTTTGAGGGGCTCTTTTGTGAAAAAATGCAGATTTGAGCATTAAATTAAAACAAAAAAATACAGGAAAATTTTCGAATAAGGGACACAGCGGTGGGAACGATGTTGACACTAGCTTGGGTTTTTGCCCCCGGGGGGAAAAATCTATTTACAGGTTCTCTTTAAGCAACATGGTGGAACATAAATTGACCTTCTGCCCAAATAAAATATTCATTATTGAGACAAAATGCATACTTTTGGACACGTGAAATGCCTCCCAATCTACTACAATATTAACTATGTACATCAAGAATTTTCCCGTAATTTCTTAAAAGTACACCAAAAGGGTTTCCCATGGTCTATACCCGACTTGAATCAGGGGAATTTTTCAAGAATTCTTGATCAATTTTTTTAGATTTGGACAGGGGGCCCCTTTTTTTTAAAAATTTTTTATGGGGAACTAAGGGAGAAACAATTTAATTGGGGTTAATTTTTTTATTTTAAAAAGGGATAACTGTCAAATCTTTTTATGGTTTCATGTTAATGGCAGATACTCTGTAATCCCCTTTTTGTTGATTTTCTACATTTTTGTGTTTGTATTTATCATTGTTTCCCCAAATTTTCCCCTTTTACATAGGTTAAAAACTACAAAATTCCGAAAAATTAATAGTTTGTAAGGGCAAAGTATTGGGCTACAAAAAAATTTCTTTTAAGTTTTAAGCCCAAAAAACCCAAAAATTTTTAAGAAGTTTAATTTTTTTAAACCAGAAATAGCAACCTGAAAATGTGCATCATAGTGTAGTATTAGTCAGTGGTGTAAACGCTATGCAAAATAATTGACTCCTGACAAAACGTAATATAATAGACTTTTATTCTTTAAAAATTCCACTCATATACAAATATTGTTAAAAATCAGAAAACCCCCCCCTTAAAAAGGAATACCCTTTCAACAAAAAAAAAAAACTGAACCAAAAATATTTGGTCAAATTTTTTTCCCAAAATGGGTTTTTTTAAAAAAATAGCTCCCTTTAAAATAAAAATATATTAATTTTAAATTTCAGTAAAAATTTCTGCATTTTTTCTGTAAAAATTTAATCTTTCTAGTAGTATAACAAAATTTTACACATTCCTATGCCTTTTGGGGGCCCGGATAAGTTTTTACCAAGGGGGGGCATGACAAAAAAAAGGGGGCCCATTTTACCTACATTGTTAGATTATTTATAGTGTGGAATCAGTCCCTTTTATACATTTTAAGGCAAAAATTCAAAATAAGAAACAAGAATGTGAAAGAATTCTAAGCAATTTGTCTTACAAGGTGTTAACTGCAAAGAACAGTCAAACCCTTTTTTCTGTTTGGGGGTTTTAAAAATTTTTCCCCAAGGAAGCATGCCACAAATGTCTATTTCATTGCTTTTTCACCAGGGTAATAGGGGTGAAAAAAGGGGTGGACTGTAAAGTACATGCATAGACTAAGGCTTTGGACACAACATTTGGTTCAGCTGATAAAAATAGTTACAGTATGTACTAATTAGAACTAACCTATTGAAAGGGGAATTTAAGGTTTCCCTTTTTCTAAAGTGGACCTTTTTATTAATATCCGCTGATTTAAATGAAAAAGGAAAACTATAAAATTGCTGTGAATATCAACCGTGAAGAATGCTGCTTATATCCCCTTCCTAACAATGCCTAGAACCCCCTTGATGGGAAGCAGGGAAGGCCAAAAAGGGGAAAATAAAAAAGGAAAAAAATTTTTAAAATTGTCAGAAAAGTTTAGTAAAATCAAAGGGGATGAAAAACAAAGGGGAAAATACAATACATGACAAATTTTTGAAATTTTTTTGATTTTAAAGTGGTATCAAAAAATCCCTTTCGTATGCAGCACTGTCATTATGGAAAAAAAATTGGTGAAATTTTGTGTGTTTTTTTTGGCGTTTTACAAACTTTTTATTTAATTTAACACCCTCGACATTGCAATTTCCCTTTTTAAAAAAAAATAAATTCTTCGTATAGATGGATGCAGCCTATTTCTGAGGTTTTTATCGTCCCTAAAAGACCCCGTTTTACCTATTATCCCCGTTTTTAGTTTTATTCACTAATATTTGAGACATCTTTTAAAAAAGTCCCCAAAAATGTAAATTTGTGTGCCCTTTTATACGTATCAAAAAGTAAAAAAAAG
>JAODAL010020165.1:0-70172 GCA_025379985.1 Phyllomedusa bahiana | reverse complement strand
AGCCAGGTTATTACCCCCCTAACCAGTAATATGCCCCTGTACCATGTTACTGCCCCCTTAGCCGAAATTTACCCCCCTTTCCAAACCAGTAAATGCCCCCTTACCCCAGGTAATACCCCCCCTTTAGCCGGTAATATCCCCCCTTACCCGGTAATATGCCCCCTTTTAGCCGGTAATATGCCCCCATAGACAGGTAAACCCCCCTTTAGCCAGCAATTGCCCCCTTTAGCCAGAATTCCCCCTTTACCCGGGTTATTGCCCCCATACCCAGGTTATATCCCCCCTAGCCGGGAAAAAAGCCCCCATAGCCGTAATAATGCCCTTTAGCCATTTAATATGCCCCCATAGCCTTTGATTTTCCCCCCATAGCCAGGTAAATTCCCCCTGACGGGAAATAGCCCCCATAGACAGAAATATCCCCCCTTTCCTAATAAAAAAAAAAAAAGCATTTTACCTGGTGACGGGTAAGGGGCGTGCGCACCACCCCGCTTATGTCATACGCGGGGTCCGGACCACCCCGGCCGGCGAGTTTGCCTCTTAAGATCCCAGGTCCGGGGGGGCGTGGGGAAGTGTGCTCACCCCCCGTGAGCCACGTGTAGTACAGCGCTCAGCAACGCGGGTACATACGGGGGAGAAGACAGAGAGGGGAACGATCCTTTTCCTGCCCCTCCGACCTGACTGCGCAGCCTGTGAAAGGGCCCGCGCATCAAGAAAAATTGGGGGGGGCGCCCGCAAAAAGGGTTCCACCCCCACGGCAGCGGCCGGGACCCCCGGGGTTTTGGGCAAGGCAGATTTTTTTGGGGGCTCGTGCCCCGAATAAATCTGCCTAGCGACCCCCCCGCCAAAATCCAATAATGGAACAATGTAACAGCGATCTTTGCACTTGACACATGTCTCATGCCCAAAGTCATTGTGTAGTCCTAGCTATATGGAATGAAATATAGAATTTTCAAGCTAAAGCTTGCAATCTAAAACATGTTTTTATGTTAATAGTTAAAATAATGTTTTAATGTCTATATTTGTTTATCTTATTTCTTATTTAGTTTGCAATATCATTATCCTAAACATGTCATATTCTGTAAGTGTATATCTATTCATGTATGCAAAGTACAGTGCACCACAGAAAGTATAAGAAAAAAAGGTTTTATAAGATTAAGCATTTCATTTCCGTGTAAAAAAGTTAAAATTTGAATTGCAGATCTAAAAGTAAGAATTAATAAAAATTCCTACAACCTATAAAGAAAATTCTATTTTGCTTAATATTTATGCATAATTTGTTATCTCTATTTATGTTCTTTTATACTTGTGGAAATGTGACCTGTTCAAGGCCAAGTTTAAAAAGGTTAGATGATTTATTAATTTAGTGGTACAAAATAAAAATTAACTATCGGTTTTTGACTGCACACGTTTTATATGTTACCGTATAATATTATATGATTTTAAATAGAAATTTTACATTACATTTCAAGCCATGCAGGAAATTATAAGTCAATGAATTTACCAGGAAATATATAAAATGGGATGTAGGGGCTGAATTATGAACTGAAAGTCCCTCTTTCAAGGGCAGCATTCTGTGAACTAGACTGGATTCCTTTTTTCCTCTATGCCTGTCGGTATGGAAAATTAGATTGTAAGAAATTTATTACAGAAAAAATTCACCTGGCACAGCAAAGTAAAAGTAAGGTCACTAGGTATCTTTATTGCATATTCAAGAGGCTGTTAGCTGTTCATGGGCAATATTTATTGTAAGAGCTTTTTAGTTAATGTCTTCAGAATGCAAATTCTTTAAAAAGCCATTTTTTTCTACCTTTTGGTAATACAAAAAGTTCATCAGACATTGTATTCTTAAAAAAAATGTTTAAGAGATTGGGTTCACATTTATATGGCTTGTGGATGCTTTTCTTTATCGCTCCATTGGGCTGAAGTTCATTTGGGTGATATAGAATGGATCATTTTGGAATCTATAGTTTCAGTTATGGTGTTTTTGTATTTATGTGGTTTTTGAAGTATTGTATCTTTGGAGGAAAGCTTAAAGTAAGGCACCAAGGTCTGTATAAAACCGATGATATAATAACAATCTAAAGAAGTCTTCATTTAGCTATTCAGCTGCACTTTTTCTTTGAGTTCAATGCTTAGACAACTACTACTTGTCTTTCCTGGTCATTTGCTTCCTATTATGCTTATACCATACTCTTCTATACAATCTATACTCCTGAATCCTATCTGCCTTCTTTTAGTTAATTAATTATGGAAAAGTTATGTCGACAAGTTACACTCTTGTCTATGTCCATGTATGTGTGTGGAGACTTATACACCATTAGTTGCTCTACCTCAACGTTTATTGTATTCTAAAGGGCTAGGGAAAATGACCTAAGACTTTTGTAGCACCACCTTTTGGATTTAGCGTTCCTCAATTCACATCCTACCTGGAAATGTAAATGGGATTAGAGTCAACCAGATATTTATCTGCATTTAGCTGCTTCAGAGTGTGGCCACTGCCACAGTACAATATAATACTATGCATGCCTTTTAGTGATTGTAAAGAGGGACACATCAGGCCATGCCTCTAACCACACCCAAGCACATGAGATCACACCAGAACACACCTCTAGCTATGCTCAAACACATGACATCACAACAGGCCACAACCACTGACAATGCCAAAACATATAACATCATACCAGAATATGCCTCTATCCATGCCAACGCACACAGAATCATGCCCAACTTCCTCCATCAGACCAACACAACAGCGATATTACTAGGGTCTATAAAGATGTATTTATATAAAATAATATATGTAATATAAATAAATAGAAATAGTCAAAATGTTCTATAGATGATACCGCTAAATAATGATCAAACATCACCATGCTGTAACTGAGCAAACCAAGACCAGTATTACCAAGGATACTGCCACACAAATATCAGATAATGATAGCACATAAAGACGACATATCACCACCACATAGTGACTGAATAGAAATTGCTACGCTACTACCAACATTCCTACCATTCAGTGACTGTATAGAGGTAGCAGGGGTATAATTCCCCTCCCCCAACCATGAACATTTACCAGGTAATAAGTCATGCAGTTAGTTATTATGCTAGATAATACAAGGAGAAAATACCTCACCATACATATCACCATCGTACAGCTACCAAACAAATCCCACTATACCAAGAACAACATTACCAAACATTACTGTGACGAAAACAGCCTAGTCCGCCGGCCCACTGGAGGGACGACGGCCTGACTTGGGGTGTATCTCGACGTTGCACGGCCCTCTCGGGGTGCGCAAGGTCAGCCAGATACTGTTCCACTGTTAACCCTTGCCCACACCGGCACAGGGAGACAAACAATGCTGCCACCAGTTCTCTCGTTTAGTTATAAGACCGGTCCGTTACCGACTTATAGCAGGGTCAGGAACCAACCCTGGGGTAGCTATATACTATAGACCGAGGATTAGGTGTGTGAGGCCGATGATCAAGACAGACTAACTCAGATTAAAGTTTATAGATTTAATTAGCCTTGAAGGGCACACTTGACAGGTAATATATACAGAATGATAATATATACAGGTAAAAGTCAGAGGGGCACATACAATTATGGATTACAGACAGAGGACAGTTAAAATAGGTCAAGTTACCTTTGTTGCTTGGTTCTGGGCTCACATGGGAGGGCTTATGTGGCCTGGCTGCTGTGTATGGATGCTCCTGGAAATGCTCTTAGGTGCCCCCCCCCCTCCTGGATCAACGGAAGAGCCAACCCTGGCTCTGGTTTATATCTGTGAGGGGACAGCCCACGTGGCAGCCCCCTACACACCCCTGGGATGGTCTATGAACTCCTCCCACTCAGGTCAGGCAGTTTCTGATACAAACCCAAAAATGACTATAACTCAGCAGGGCCTTGGCACAGAACCGAGCCGGTAGCATCATCAGAACCGGATGGATCTACCCAACGCCTGGATATGAGACACGCCTATCTTATGGACCCCGTAGGTCCGATTCTGGGTATCTCAGTCCCCATGCGTCCGGGAAACCTGGAAATGGGGTGTGTACGTGCTGGAAGTTCCATATTATGCAATATGAACTCGCCATGCACCAGTTATGAGCTGGTCGCCTATAAATCTATATGAAATATCGGAGACGACCCGACTGTATTGGATGGATTGCAGTCTTTGAAGCTGGAGAGCTGGAGCTAGCATTTGTTCAGTGCTAATTAAGGGAAAGGAGAGTTCTTTTGAGGAATCCAGATGTCCTGCTGTGCCAAGCATTTACAATGGGCTTGATTACTGTGTAAATTGCTTTCCTGGGGGCCTGGGGGTTCTCTGTGAGATCTGCCTAGAGGAGGTTGGAGAGAGGTCTGTCATTTTGAGTCAATTTTCTTCCTCACAATTACCAAAAGCCATACTACATAGGGACCTGATTATACCACCAGAATACGACCACAAATTACCACCACATGGTGACTGAATAATACCCCTATACTATTACTAAATAAAGATTAGTATACAATATTACCACTATACAGTGCCCATATAGTGGTAGTTACTAGTGTACACAGGCTTTGCAGACATATAAGTAATTACAGTGCAGTTACATCTTGTGACTCACAGGTGATGTTTCTCTGAGTCATTCATTTTCCCTCTTCTTCTCTATTCAGTCCAGATCGCCATGATACAGTTACTGGAACTGGAACCGATCATGTTGACTATATAAAATATTGAACCTTAAAAGCAAAACACCTGTAGTGTGCTGTGGAATTAGATCTTGATAGTTTTTACTGAGTTTCAATACTCCTCTCCACTAGCACCCATTTATTTACAGACCGCCATGATGACTTCTGCTGGCCACCAC
Organism: Phyllomedusa bahiana; assembly: GCA_025379985.1. Lineage (NCBI taxonomy): Eukaryota > Metazoa > Chordata > Amphibia > Anura > Hylidae > Phyllomedusa > Phyllomedusa bahiana. Next base: position 65,312 of record JAODAL010020165.1, on the reverse strand, counting down.
TCATCCCTGCAGATTTGGACACAAATATCTTAGAATCCTCACTTTTCCATCACCTCCCTTATGCATCTGCGTTTTTGATGCGTCTTTCGGATGCGTTTTTGTAAACATAACAGTAAACTGGATATGTGGTACAACTTAGTGAAGAAAATTTTGCTCTAATAGTCACAGAAAAAAATTGAGAGGCTAAAATACTTCATTCCTTTCAATGACTAACTAAAAAGATGAGGACTGCACAGCTACAGAAGGTGCAGCGCTAGCAGCTGCTACGGGCCCCTTGGACAGATAAGAAGACACTGGTATTGGAAATGGCACATGGTAACTGGCAGAAGCCCCCTATTACTTCTTGCACCAGGGCCCAAGAACATGTCATATATGTGGTGGCAGCAAGAACATCCCAACAAGGAACACGGAGATTCAGTTGGCAGGGCCATAGTTATATGGGGTGCAGTGGTAGCCAGGGCTGCCGTCAGTCATCTATTAACCGTTTCAGGGCCCCATACATATAAATCATATGGGGCCCCCACCAATTGCTAGTTTCTATTTTTAACATATCACTGGGCCCATTTTTGATTAGGGCCCCTGACAGGACTTCTGCCCTTTTGGCACACCTGGCACCATTTTTACAGTAGCCTGACCCCAAAACCAGCACAAATGACACTCAGACACTCAGAATAAAATTTGCAAGAAGAAATGAGTATTTGAAGTAAGATTTTTTTCAATAGGACCTTTACTAATGGGTCTTTTACAGTAGCCTGAACCCAAAACCAGCAAAAATGACCTTTTGGACACTCAGAATAAAATTAGCAAGAAGAAATGAGTACTTGAAACACGATTTTTTTGAATAGGACATTGACTATCGCTGTCTTTTACAGCAGCATGACCCCAAAAGCTGGGCATCAGCGAGTGGGCATCAGAGCACAGAAAATCATTCTCTTGGGCCTCTATATCTTTTAAAATGCCTTCTGACCCCCATCGCATTGTGCCATCAAAGAGCTCTTCAGAATATGGATTATCTAGTGTGGTCTGTTTATTGGGTAATATTTGGCCCGTCTTTGCTTCAGTTTGGACTGATGATGATACGATATTTGTGGCTGTGACTGAGAGGAAGAAGAGGTAAAGGCAAAGTGACATACCATGTTTGAAAAGAGCTGAACAGGAGGGCTCACCCATAGTTGCTGTGAGATAAACCATTGGCTTGGAGAAAAAGGTTGGAAGATTTGATGAGCCTGGGATTGGCTGTGTTGTAAAGCCGGAGTGAAGCTGCTGTGAGACAAGCTGGTAGGTTGGTATAGAGACTGTGGGAGCTTTTCCAAGTTCAATGTGAAGGCTGTAGATTTCTTAGCTGAAAGTTAGTGAAGCCAGTAGACAGTGAAAGACTGGCTGTCCTAAGGCCTATTGAAGATGAAAGAATGGTGAAATGAGTGCAGTTTTTTGTACCCCAGTTGGATGGGGGTTTCAACTCCTACAGGAATCAGATGGCAAAGCAAAGGGCCTAGTGGCTGCCTACTCCTTGGAAGAAGAAGCTGCAGCAAGAATTAACACACAGTCCATACTTAATGCAGAACGCAAGAAGGCTTTATTCCAAAGAGGCACTGATATACAACAAAGTCTCAGTGTTTAGACTCCTACTCCACCTTCCTTTCCACCTTTTAGGCTGATGTCTCACTTTCCTCATGATCAAGGATACCCCACGAGGTGAGAATTTGCATGGTGCCCCAGATCGATGTTGATTGACAGTCATTTTGTATTTCTTCCATTTTCTTACTATTGCACCAAAAGTTGTCTCCTTCTCACCCAGCGTCTTACTTAAGGTCTTGTAGCCCATTTCAGCTTTGTGCAGGTCTATGATCTTGTCCCTGACATCCTTAGAAAGCTCTTTGGTCTTGCCCATGTTGTAGAGGTTAGAGTCTGACTGATTAATTGAGTCTGTGGACAGGATTCTTTTATAAAGGTGACTATTTAAGACAGCTGTCTTTAATGTAGGTAACAAGTTGATTAGGAACATCTAACTAGTCTGTAGGAGCCAGAACTCTTAATGGTTGGTAGGGGATCAAATACTTCTTTCTCTCAGCACAATGCAAATACATTTATATCATTTATACAATGTGATTTTCTGGATTTTATTTTATTCTATCTCTCAATGTTAAAATGAACCTACTCTTAAAATTATAGATTGTTCATGTCATTGTCAGTGGGCAAACTTACACAATCAGCAAGGGATCAAATAATTATTTCACTGTATATTGGATTTATGTTCATCAAGGAACCTTTTGGTATGAGATCCATGATAGAGGAGGTGTGATCAGCAGCTCCACTAAGCCATGATTGATAACAAACATCATTGGAGATTTGACCACAAATTATTCTGTGAATTGTGCATATATACAACTCAAAAAGGTGAGAGTCTCACTTATTTAATGTATTTTATTACCTACTCCTTGCACCAAGAGTGCACTTTGGCATTTTTGTTTTATTTTTTCTCTGTACAATGCTTCTCCTTTGTGTGGAACACAAAAACATGGTTGACCACGCTTTTGTTTTCTGTACAGAAAGTGTGTACAGCCTGCAAATAAAGCAACTGTAGTCCAAGTAGAACTATGTTTGTTATATTAAAGTCTTTGGGCCAGTTGTGGCTACATTGCAGTATCCGTCATGGTACTTTAACAGATATCTGCAATATGAAAAAACCACATGAGGTGTGGTCCCACCCTAAGGTTCACTGGTCCAGAGATTAGGAAGCAGGAACCGCATTTTAACAGCCTCTATATTAAAAAATGTCTGTGCTTTGTTTCATTTTAGACTTACTTTTATATTCGCTGCAGCAGGTTTAGCATGGTGATACCCTTGTCAGACCATCTAATTTCAATAACCTGATTAAAGTCAAAATTTGAAAAAAGCAAGTTATACCATGTCAGCTCCAGAAAATAAAAATGTGTTGTAGCCTCCTTTCTCTGGGTACATTAATGGCAGGATATCTATTGGCTGCACAGATGTTCTCTTCCAATTCTAGCTCCTGACAAGTAGCAAGCTGTGCTTTTCAGTACAAAAATGTTATACTGTACAGCTATACCCTTGGGAGGGAAACAGTGTATGATAAGCAATACATAAAAGTATCATTAAACGGGTCTCTGTCTTATTGTGTGTTTTATAGCTCTTAATTTACAGGGAATAAAAAATCGCTTCAATATATATTTTCAGAATATGTCGACTTAAAATGTGTATTTCAGAACAATCAATTATTTGCTTACATTTCTAAGCTTTTCTCCTATTTAATATTGTACAGTAATGCTATAAAAATATATGAAAATGAGAGCAGTAGGCTGTATTCTATTAAAAATAATGTTTTGCCACTGAAATCCGGTTGGCGAGTTTTAGTTTAAGTATTTCAATAAGTGTCACACCATTTTTTTTTTTATAATTTAAGACATCTTTGCCAAGTTTTAAAGGGGTATCCTATTCAAAAGCATGATAGCCATCACTTCATTATAGGTAAGAATGTGACATCTGTATATTATTGTTCTTCTCACACCTACCAAGACAAATTTATCTTGGTTACAAATTTAATTGACATACAAAAATGGGACATTACTTACTCAAAAAACACTACAATTTTTGGGCCATATCCACAGCTCAATGGCTGGACTAGACTGAACCCAGTAGTAGGAAACTCTGGCCCATATGCTACCTGTGAAAAACAAGCAGGTGCAGCTAATTGTTTGTTATTGTAGGGACTCACACGACATGAGGACCGTTGACGCCAGTTGCGAACTTGCATATTGTGGCTACTGTACCAACTAATACCTCATATTTAACATTTTTCCAGTACGTCATTTTTTATTTGCCCAAGAATGGTGGGGAGCGGAGTTTGTCTGTATTTTGTGTTGGACACCCAGAAAGTGCTGGGCAGCTCGCCTAATCTAGTAGTATGGCCGTCACTAATAGGCTGTAAGCCAGCATGGTGTTCCACACATATCTGTATTTATGGCACCCTTCTGTACCACCTTATTTATATGAAATTATAGTACCAACAACCACCCCCATCATGCATTGAGGGTATATGAGTGGTTTTTCTATTGGTATTTTTGCATTTGTGCAATATCCCTATGCATAATACTGTGGCTTTTCTACATGCTGGTGTGAACAGGTATTAGGTTAATGTGCAATTTTTTTATCTTCTAATTGTTCCCCTAGTGGTGGGGTGTGTGAGCTGCTGTTCAGCAATTAGCTGCACCTGTTTGGTTTTTCCAAGGTAGCATATGGGACAGAGTTGCCTGCTACTGGGTTCAGTCTAGTCCAGCCATTGAGCTGTGAAAATGGCCCAAAAATTGTAGTGTTTTTTACAAATTGAATTAGTTACAATTTTTTTTTTAAGTCTGTGTGTTTTGTCTTCCATTTCTTCTACAATATCTCATGTTATCAGTGTGGCTCACAAAATTATTATGACCTGGTTGTACCGTATGAAAAAACTGGACCGTGAAGTCTTTTTTGGCAACCAGTGACTTGCGAAAATAATTGGCCCCCTTGAACTTTTCAACCTTTTGCCACATTTCAAGCTTCAAACATAAAGATATAAAATTTAAATTTTTTGGTGAAGAATCAACAACAAGTGGGACACAATTGTTAAGTGGAACGAAATTTATTGGATATTTTAAACTTTTGTAAAAGATAAAAAACTGAAAAGTGGGCCGTGCAATATTATTTGGCCCCTTTACTTTCAGTGCAGCAAACTCACTCCAGAAATTCAGTGAGGATCTCTGAATGATCCAATGTTGTCCTAAATGACTGATGATGATAAATGTAATTGACCTGTGTTTGATCAAGTCTCCATATAAATGCACCTGATCTGTGATAGTCTCAGGGTTCAGTTTAAAGCACAGAGAGAGCATCATGAAAACCAAGGAACACACCAGGCAGGTCCGTGATACTGTTGTGAAAAAGTTTAAAGCTGGATTTGGATACAAAAAGATTTCCCAAACGTTAAACATCCCAAGGAGCACTGTGTAAGCAATCATATTGAAATAGAAATAGCATCAGACCACTGCAAATCTACCAAGACCTAGCCGTCCCTCTAAACTTTCATCTCAAACAAGAAGAGAAGAGAAGACTGATCAGAGATGCAGCCAAGAGGCCCATGATCACTCTGGATGAACTGCAAAGATCTACAGCTGAGGTGGGAGAGTATGTCCATAGGACAACAATCAGTCGTACACTGCACAAATCTGGCCTTTATGGAACAGTGGCAAGAAGAAAGCCATTTCTCAAAAAGTCTGGTTTAAAGTTTACCACAAGCCACCTGGGACACACCAAACATGTGGAAGAAGGTGCTCTAGTCAGATGAAACCAAAATGCAAAATGATATGTTTGGCTAAAAGCAACAAAGCTCGTCACCCTGAACACACCATACCCACTGTCAAACATGGTGGTGGCAGCATCATGGTTTGGGCCTGCTTTTCTTCAGCAGGGACAGGGAAGATGGTTAAAATTGTTGGGAAGATGGATGGAGCTAAATACAAGACCATTCTGGAAGAAAACCTGTTGGAGTCTTCAAAAGACCTGAGACTGGAACAGAAATTTATCTTGCAACAAGACAATAATCAAAACATAAAGTAAAATCTACAGTGGAATGGTTCACAAATAAACATATCCAGGTGTTAGAATGGCCAAGTCACAGTCCAGACCAGAATCCGATCGAGAATCTGTGGAAATAGCTGAAAACTGCTGTTCACAAACGCTCTCCATCCAACCTCACTGAGCTCCAGCTGTTTTCCAAGGAAGAATGGGCAAGAATTTCAGTCTCTCGATGTGCAAAACTGATAGAGACATACCGCAAGTGACTTGCAGCTGTAATCACAGCAAAAGGTGGCACTACAAAGTATTCACTTAAGGGGACCAAATAATTTTGCATGCCCCACTTTACAGTTTCTTACTTTTTACAAAAGTTTAAAATATCCAATAAATTTTGTTCCACTTCACAATTGTGTTTCACTTGTTGTTGATTCTTCAAAAAAAAAAAAAAATCATCTTTATGTTTGAAGCCTGAAATGTGGCAAAAGGTTGAAAAGTTCAAGGAGGCCGAATACTCTCACAAGGCACTGTAAATAGGGATTTTTCTTCTTCTTCTATCAAATCAGTTGTTTCTGACCCTTGGTCAGTACTCACCATGCTTATCTGCTTTGTACATCTGCTTTCAATTGCTTGGTGTTCATTACTGTGCTATTATTGACGGCATCTAAACAACAGGCATTTGGCCTCTCTTGTTTCCTATTACCATTAACTATGTCAAATAGCATCTCCTTTTCTAGTGAATTGGCAATATTCACATGACCAAAATAGATCAGTTTATGTCTAGTGATCTTGTCTTCCAGAGATAATTCTTGGTTTATATGATGAGGGACATTCTTGTTGGTGATTCTAGTTGTCCACGGGATTCGTAAAACTCTTCTTCAGCACTGCAGCTCAAATAAGCGTAGATAGATTATCGTCAGTGCACAAATAAAAATATTAGTGCAGAATTGTAATTCAAAACGAGGTGTAAATTACAACACAGAAAAAAACTAAAATTGCAGAGGGTTCAGTCAGCATATAGCATGGCAATGCAGTAACAAGGTATTGTGGCTTGGTGGTGGGAAAAGTAGGTGGTAACCTCTTCACCAATTTAAGTTAGGCAAGATAGATTTTTTGGGCATACTGCTGGGATAGAGACACTACTGTGTCAGCTTATCCCTATATCTGACTACCAATTCCCTAACGGGAACAATTTATACTCACATAGGAGAAGTTTCACATGGACCTATTGGAAACGTGTCTGGGTAATTGTTAATTTTTTGCACCCCTCTAATCCCCATATAGGATGTAAACTGGAGTACAGAGGTTACTCCTGCAGCTTCCCCATTTTTTGCGCGATATCCCCTCTAAGGGACAGTCTAATGTATTTATGTTATATGGATAGATACCCATTTAGACAAATTTTTTGAGAAATCTGATATTATATCCACAAAAAATGTAGGATTTGTGGAATGGTGCATGACCTTGTATGGATCAAGACTTCATGTGGACCAGGATTTGCATTTATGTGAGGTGGTGAGTTATATATAATACTACTGTATTATATATGTTATATAAAATACCAATTTATCTATTTTATTCTGGTATTTGTTTATCAATAGAAGAGTAAAGAAATCAGGCAATACCTTTTTCAGGCTAACTGAGTATATTTGATGGTGAGCTTTCGAGAGAACTAGCTCCCTTCTTCAGACAGGTTGTTATACAAGAAATTGAAAATTCACAGACTTTTTATACACAAAAGACATGGACCTTCAAAGGGTCCTAGAATTCTTAAAAATAACAAAATGCAATATAAGCAGAGAAGTCATTTACGGCAGGTCAAGACATCAACTATCTGGAAACTTGTGAGGCATGACGGAGGGGTCAGTAATTCTGAGTCTTATCTCATAGCCATCAGATGTAATTTGTGGCCATCACAGTTCACACATAGTTTGACATAAAGCTGGCATGAATATTTAGCCCATTTTGCAGAGTCTGAAATTTTTGCATTAATTTAAATTCCCACTCCTTTCTCTCTCTCTGCGTCTTAAAGTGTCTCATTAAAACCATAATTTTCAGATCTTCAATACAATGGTCTTCTCTGGAGAAGTGTTGTGCCACTGGAAGATCAGTTCTGTTGTTATTAATAGTGAATCTGTGTGAGTTCATGCGCTGGCTGAGTCTCTGTCCTGTTTCTCCCACATAAAGGCCTGTGGTCGGACATTGCGCATACATAATCAGATACACCACACTGCTAGACCTGCAGGAAAATGTCCCCCTAATTCTGTGCACCTGCTGTGACTGTGGGACAGGTACACTGTCAGCACTGTGGATGTGTCTGCAGGTCTTGCACCTGTTCTGCAGGCAGGGTGAGGTGCCATTTTCAGGTGGGGCCTTCAGGGTGCACCGGACAATAATACGCCGCAGATTTGGTGGTTGCCGAAAGGAAAGGAGAGGGGTGACTGGGAATATGTCTTTGAGTCTGTTGTCCCTATGTAGTACAGGTTGAAGTTCCTTGGCAATCTTTCGTAGGATCTCCAGCTGTGGGTTGTAGGTAACAACTAGGGGCACTCGTTCTTCCTTCTGGGTCTCTTTGTATGTGAGCAGACAGTCTCTGTTGATGGCGGCCGCTTTGCTGATTTGATTGTCCGTCACTTTTGGCCTGTATCCCAATTGGAGAAATTTTGTCCTCAGATTCAGGAGGTGCTTGTCCAGGTCTGTCTTGTCGGAGCAAATACGATTGTACCATATAGTCTGGCTGTATATAATGGATTGTTTTGTGTGCTTGGGGTGGAAGCTGTCATTTCTGAGGTAGGCCATTCTGTCTGTGGGTTTGTGGTACACTGATGTGAGTAGCCTGGGCTCTTTGATGTGTATTGTAGTATCCAGAAAGTGGATTTTGCTCTCTGAATAGGTAAGTTTAAGGTTGATGGTGGGGTGGAAGTTATTGAAGTCATTATGGAATTGAATTAGGGCCTCCTCACCCGCAGTCCAGATGACAATAATATCATCGATGTAACGGAGGTACATCATGGGTTTGGTGGTGCATGTGGATAGATATGCTCCTTCCAGTTCAGACATAAAGAGGTTTGCATACTGGGGCGCACATCTGGACCCCATTGAAGTTCTCATTCGCTGTAGATATAGGTCCTCTCCAAATTTAAAATAGTTGTGGCTGAGTATGAACTGTATGAGCTGTGTTACTGGTTTTGTTGGGAGGTTTAGTTTCTCCAGGTGCGTCCGACATGCTGCAACTCCATCCTTGTGGGGTATATTTGTATACAAAGATTCTACATCCATGGTTGCCAAAATGGTGCCCTCAGGAAGTGGACCGAGGGCATTGAGTTTGTTAAGAAGATCCGTGGTGTCCTGGATGTAACTAGAAGTATCTCTGACCAGGGGTTTTAGGAAATTTTCCACCCAACCTGAGATATTCTCTGTCAGAGTCCCAATACCAGAAATGATAGGCCTCCCAGGGTTGCCATCTTTGTGGATCTTGGGGAACATGTAGAAGCAGCCCGGCCTGGGATCCGCTGGGATGAGCCCCTCTACCTGCCTCTGGACCTGAGTTGGAAACTTCCTGATCATATTCTTTAGCTGTTTTATAAAGTCCTCTGTGGGATCACTGTCAAGTTTGGAGTAATGGGCTGGGTTGGACAGCTGCCTGTTTGCTTCCTGGATATAGTCAGAGGTGTTCATCATGATTATTGCGCCCCCTTTGTCAGCTGGTTTTATTATTAGGTCCTGATTTTCTTTCAGTGAAGTGATAGCCTTCTGTTCCTGCAGGGTTAGGTTGTGGACCTGTTTCTTTAGTTTCCCCAGGATCTCAGATTTTACTTTGCTTCTGAAACAGTCAATGTATTTATTCAGTGCTGCATTAATTCCAGGCCGTGGGGTCCAGGTTGATTTTTTGGTGGGTTCCTTATGGGCTGTTCTCTCAGAGTCGCTGCTGTATGGAAGGTCTTTGTCATAGAAGTATTCCCTCAGTCTCATTTTTCTGAAGAACTCCTCCATATCATTGCAGAGTTTGACATGGTCAGTGAGTGCTGAGGGGCAGAAGGAGAGACCTTTGGAGAGAACTGACCTTTCGTGTTTGTTTGGCTCATAGGAGGAAAGGTTCACAACACAGGTCTGCTGAGCTGGGCTGGTGCTTGTGGTTGTAGTAGTAGGGCCTTTTTGTCTCAGTCTCTGGAGCTTTTTCTTTTTGTTGTTGATAAGCATGTCCTGCAGTTTCCGGTAGTATGTGTGGAGTTTGGCCTTCATCTCCTCTGTGTCATTCTCCAGTGATGTCTTTAGGGCCTGTATCTCCTCCTGTGTTTTTCTCTTGTTGTTATAGGAAATTTTTAGCATGTAGTTGCGCAGCTTTTCAGATGTCCGAATACATAGTTGTTCTGCATATCGGCTGTTGTAGGTGTGCCGGGTTGGGTTATGCAGAGTGAAGCCTTTTGGGATGAGTCTTTCCTTTTTGCATTTTGTTAAGAAGAAGATGTCGCTGTTGAGTTGTGCAAGTTTCTTAAGCCGGTTTTTCAATTCCATTCTTGTGCGGTACATTGTGGTATCTTCCAAATTGCTAGTAGTATAATGTTGTACCGTGTTAGCCATAGAAAGTAGTAGAAGAGTGAAGAAATCAGGCGATACCTTTTTCAGGCTAACTGAGTATATTTGATGGTGAGCTTTCGAGAGAACTAGCTCCCTTCTTCAGACAGGTTGTTATACAAGAAATTGAAAATTCACAGACTTTTTATACACAAAAGACATGGACCTTCAAAGGATCTTAGAATTCTTAAAAATAACAAAATGCAATATAAGCAGAGAAGTCATTAACGGCAGGTCAAGATATCAACTATCTGGAAACTTGTGAGGCATGACAGAGGGGTCAGTAATTCTGAGTCTTATCTCGTAGCCATCAGATGTAATTTGTGGCCATCACAGTTCACACATAGTTTGACATAAAGCTGGCATGAATATTTAGCCCATTTTGCAGAGTCTGAAATTTTTGCATTAATTTAAATTCCCACTCCTCTCTCTCTCTCTGCGTCTTAAAGTGTCCTATTAAAACCATAATTTTCAGATCTTCAAAGGTATTTTATGGATGCCATATGTCTATATTACCCATCTTTAACTAGTGTCCATTGTAAATAAATTAATTCTCCAGTGGTTATCAACTTTTCTTGTACTACTTCTCACATGGGCTTCTTCTACTGTCTTCTCACACTTCAAGTTAAGATTAACTTGAAGATCCACAGTTGGGACTGATATACTGTAAGTATTCACAATCTCTACACAACCCTGCAGAATATTTTAGCAATATATAAAATTAAAAAATAATCTGGACAGGTAAACCTACGTGCGGGGGTGTAACTAGAGAATCCTGGGACCCAAAGAGGCTATCTCTTAATTGTATGCACGTCCTTGCAACGCGCATACAATTAAGATGAATAGCAGGTCAGGGAGAGCGGTGAGCTCCCTGCCTCTGTTGTACATATGTCTGCAGGCGGCACGATGTCAGTGACGTAATCGCAATGCCTGCCGAGCTTCCTGTCCTCGGCCCCAAGCCTAAAGCAGCAGGCTTGGGGCCGGAAGCAGACAGAGACACCGGGGGAGAACGAAAAGGTGAGTTATTAGCTACGGGGGACCCTAAAGAGCTAAATTTACATTTTTCACCATGTTGATCAAGTCTTCATTATAGCCAAAAACTGTATAAGGCTATGTTCACACAGCATCTTTCAGGACGTATTTCAGGGCGTTATTGCGCTGCAATGCGCCGCAAAATACGTCCTGTAATTACTGTAATCATAGTTCTCATAGAGTGACATGTCACTTCTTTCCAGTGTACAGTATACGCGGCAGGAATAATGTAAGTGAATGGGGCCTCACCCTCTTTCCCTGTGCTTTAGAAGAATGCGCTGATTAGCATTTCCTTCTTAATACACGGTGCTTTGCGCCACAAATTGCCATGTGAACACACCTTAAGAGTGCCCTCCATGAGAAGCAGTCCTGGCTCTGGAGAGACTGCAGGAGGAGAGATGGGTTCAGCAATAGCCTATATAAAGGATCACAGGTGAGCAGTGCAAACTTGCCGTCTAGACATACCTTAAAGATAGTTTTAAAAGTTGGGAGTGAAAGAGACAGGTAAAGGGAAGTTAAGGAGATTTTAGTACTTTTCCCCCTTCGTCATGCTCATGTCATGTGGAGAGGAAGCACGGTGAGTGTGACATAAAAAGCAGGGATAGCCAGCTTACCTTTTCCATGCTTTAACATCCAGCACGATAAGCACTCTGAGGATACAATGCATTCTTTATTTAAACATAGTGCATGACAAAAACACATGACATCATATGCACATGGTAAAATCCATTAATCATAGCATCATGACCCTTTATTATTGCATCATGATTAAGGGTCACTAAGCTGAAACGCATCAGCATTTCAGCATTTTTTACCATGTGCATATTTACCATGCACTTTGTTTAAAGGAAGCATTTTATATTTTCACTGGACCTGCTGGTGTCTTCTATTACAAACCAGATGATGGTAAGTGCACCTTTATTTTGCCATGTTGAAGCCATTCCTCCCCAGTCAATATAGCTTGTATATTGTAAACATGTTCTGGGCTCCAGCTTTAAATGTTAATGACCATTATTTCCAGTAAATCTGAACTTGTGCTTTACTGATGGCTGAGTTTATATAGTTTACTATTGATAAAAAAAATCTTATCAAAGTTGTAATGTAGTACACTAGGAATAGCTGTATTCTGTATTGTCATTAAACCATTTCTTAGATTGTGAGTCTACAATTCCTGTAGCTCAGAATACCACCCCCCTGTGGGAATGGAATTTGTAGAATAGGTCTGTAAAACTGATATTATTCAAATGTTTATATAACATGGGCTGTATCCATTTTATTACGTTTTATTGCCAACTTTTTGTATGCAAGCTGTCGCGAATACTTGATGGAAGACTACACCATATCATCCCAAAGATGGCTTATGACCCCATAGAACCATAAAAGATTAGGCACAACAGTTCAGAGTTCATTGATCTGTCCACAGCAGAAGCGCAGTCCGTGATTGCCATCTAGTGGGGATAGTAAGCAACAAGCCTCATTAGACATCAAGGGTCCACCCACCTCATTATATCTTCCAGCCAGTGATGAAGCATAGTTATGAAGGAGGTGGGGGAAACCTGAGATGGCTGATCAGGGTATAAGACCCATTTTCCAAGGCTCAGATCTCTGTACATAGTTTGGGGTCAATCCTGGATTGAGCAGTGTTCCATCTTCATCCCTACCCCAGGATCTGGAAGTCAAGACTTGTAAGTGTAAGGGCTTCCTAAGTTTCCTCCTTTTATTTTGTAACTGTTTGATGCGTATTTCATAGTCATTGTTATTGTATTTTGTTTATGTAAGCACCGTAAATAGTTTAATATTAAAGTTACCATTAATATGTTAGTTCTTGTCGCTGTACAGATCCATAACCTTGAAGAAGTGTATTTTTAACCCTGTAGCTGCTGGAGAGCAGTGAGGTAACCCGGTAAGCGTTTTAAGTGTTTTAAAGTATTTTTGCATCAGAGTCCTTCCCTCTGATTTATTTTTCTTTTTGAGTATTGAAAGAAGGTGGTGGCAGCTGATAACTTGGGGTGCTGGAACTGTCTTGGGGTGCGATTTATGCTTGATTCGCTACGTGATTGAGAGGTGAGTGCAAGTGGAAATAAATCGGCTCCATTACAGTGGCCCCCAGTCACGTGCTGGTGAGTGTGTACGTGACAAAAATTATCTAATAATAATTAAATAATTACCAAAGTGGATCATACAGTGCGTGCTTCACACATTCCTGCATTTTACTTCCACATGCTATATGAAGTTATAAGAAAGTGTGTAACAATTCTGTAACATCTCATCTTAATATCCAGAAAAAACTTTCTTGATGCTATTTCAGGACCTCATAGTATATTGGTCCACGTTTTGCTTGAAAAAGTGACCTTACCATCCTGATATCTCACAGTCACTCCCTTCTTAGTAAACCATTACATGTGTCACTGGCCCATCATTCATGTTAGTTATATCAGTCATTTCTTACAGGAATACTGTAACCCTGGATCTATTCACTTCTGTAAGTGCTAATATCAGACTTTTCAGCTTGAAGACATTTTCATGTTCTTTTTTTTTCATTCCTTTTGGTTAGGAGTTCAATGGTTTTACACATTTTTTTTAGATCTAAGTTATCCTACTAGAGTAGTATCCACTATCCTCCAGGGGTATAGATACTGGAAGGCTCCTTAACATTAAATTATTTCACCTCCTCTATTGTCCAGAACATGTCTGTGATATGTGTGCCAACTGTTAAAGTACCTCTAAGGAAACCTAACTGTGTCTAGTGTCAGACTGGGGTGCCTAAGGTCCATAGTTGGAGCTGATTATAGGGGCCTGAAAGCTGAGTTGTTTCTGGGCCCACCAGTGGAGTTTATTTTTGGGGCCCACCATCAAGCTACTGTAAGTGACTTTACAAAAATGTACATGCCTCCTCTACTCTGCGTCTTACTTTTTGCCACTCTTTCTCTTTTTCTCTCTCCTGAGGATATATGTGCACTTAACCACTTACCCACATTAGACATATTAGTACGTTCTAGTGTTAGTAAGGGGCTATGTCGTGGGATTGCGACGCAATCCTGCTACATAGTTGATGGGTGCCTGCTGGTAATTGCATCTGACAACCACAGGTGACAGAATGGAATGGAGCCGTTAAAATTGCGCCATGGCAAAAATGTGAAAAATAGAATTTTGATTTTTTTTACTCTGTGACAAAATATAATGAAAGCCCTACATGTTTGGTTTTTTTGAGATTTTTATCAACCTGTAGAATACAGATAACAGTTCATTTATACCGAATATTGAACATCGTAAAAACAAAACTCCTACAAACATGGCGCAACTAAATTTTTTTCACATTATGTCCCACTAAGAATTATTTTATGGTTTCCCAGTATATTCTATTCTATAGTGAATGACACCACTAGAAAGTACATCTTGTCCTGCAACATAAAAGTAGATGAAAAAAATAAAAAAAGTTATGACTCTGGGAAGGTGAGGAGGGAAAACAAATGTGAAAAAAAATAGGCTGCGGTGGTAAGGGTTAGAAAACAATTACAGGTCTTCCATGCTCAGGGGCCTACCTGGGGTTTCCCCTGTTTCCCTGTGGGCTAGACTGAGTCGGTGTGTCTATGTTCCAGTGAAGTCATCGAATCACACAAGGACTTAGCAATCTAGTTAATTTTTTCCATAACTGGTAATTGTAAGAAGGTGAGGTCCATGGGCCACAGTGCTGATCCTACAGAGATTGCAGTAAGAAAGCTGGGTTCAGCAGTAGCCTGTGGAAAGGATCTCAGGTAAGTACTGTGCTTTGGCAAGTCCACATGACGAGTAAAATTTACTAGTCAAATTCTACCGTTGAAAACTGCGTTGGACAATGCGGTTTTCAACAGTATTTAACGTGGATTTTAGGTTGTTTTTGTTTCCGGTGGATTTCACCAGATTTAAACTCAGTAAATGAGTCCCATTCATGTCTATGGGGTTTTGGACGCGGATGTGGAATACGACAGACAAATGAACATGTGGTACATTCTTTTTTACTCCTAAAAACTGGCTGAGAAAATATGCATTGTATGGACTGCAATGCATATTTTCTGTTGAGGTCAATGAGGATGATATTCTTTCGGCTTTAGATGAGTATTTCAAGTTGGAATCTGCGTAGATTCCAACTTGAAATACTCGTGGTTTGCACAGACCCTAAGTGTACCTTTAATTTGCCATGTTGAAGCCTTTCCTCTTAAAATACATTGTAAACATGTAATGAAGAACACCTTTATAATTTGATGAACCTTGTTCTTGGTAAAGTTTGAGTTTATACTGTGTACAGTTTACTACTGTTAAAAGTTTTTTCGTTGTTGTCAATAATAATAGATAATTAGATAATTACAAAATAACAGCATACATCATCTCTTTGATAATATGGTAAATTAATTGCTTTTTTCTAGCAAATTCCTACAACTAACTTCTACATGCTATATGAAGTTATAGGAAAACGTGTAACACTTTTCCAACATTTTAATACTTAGAAAGATTTTCTTAGTGTTATTTCAAGATATTAATATAAATTGGTCCACTTTTTGCATGAAAAAGTGACCTTACCATCCTGATATCTCACAGTCACTCCCTTCTCAGTAAACCATTAAATGTATCACTTGCCCATCATTCATGTTAGTTATATCATTCTTTTCTTACAGGAGTACTGTAACCCTGGATCTATTCACTTCTGTAATTGTTAATATTAGACTCTATTCAGCTTGAAGACATTTTCATGTTCTTTTTTTCTCATTTCTTTTGGTCAGAAGTTCAATAGATTTGCAGATATTTTAGATCAAAAGTATCCTACTAGAGAAAAAATTCTGGCATACACCAGTATTTGAATTAACTATTTTGTTAAGCACAACCTTCTCTGTTTATTTGAAGATACCTTCACAGGTTTTTTGTTTTTTTTTGCAAAAATGCATGAATTTTAGGGAGTGTTTTGGATGTGTGTTTTTCATGTGTTTTTTGTGCAACAACTGCAGAAGTCAGATATTAATTGGAAGTCAATAGGGAAATATAACATGCATTTATAATGTATTTATTTGTACTTTGGGTGTTTTTTTTTCTAAACACAGCATGGTGTTTTTTTCTGGCAGTTTTTTTGCTGCATAAAAAAACCATATGTGTATGTGCATCTACAAAACACACCAAAAACGCATATACCTAAATGCATATCAAAACCTCCACAAATCATGTATGAACTATGCTACGATTAACAACCGGATTGTCTTGAAAAGTATCAGCTTGATGATGAAAGACTGATCAGTTTAAATTTATTAAAAAGTCATAAAGAATGAAGTTTGCATTTTAATGGATTTTTTTTGCACAGGTGCTGGATACGCACACCTTTTGCTTTGACTGGTTTATTTAGCACAATGTCCACTAAGCTTAAAAGTGCATTAGGACTTATGTATCAACCAATATGTTAAGCTAAGAGGCCGTTTATACGGCACAGGACAAATACCTGACGGTTTATCTGACCGATATTTGTCCTGTTTTCAAGCCGTGCACACAGCCGCCGGGGGACGGCTTTTCTCCGCGGTTTGCGGAGAAAAGCCGTCCCCCTTCACATCGACATGTTCATATACCGTACGAAAACCGTATGGAAGAATAAACATGTTCTATGTTTTTTGGACTGCTGGCGGTCTGAAAAAACGCCGGGCAGAAAATCCGTGTGGTGGGAACCATGCTGTGGGGACAAGCCCTAACACTTATAACAGGTCAGCTATATCTATATTTTTTGGCCAGGAAAATGCCATCCAAAATGTAAGTGTGAAGGAGAACTTAAGATGCTGTTTTGTGGTTTGCTGATCTGCATACTTATATAACCAATAATTAGGATGTTTCTCCTGGTGACATAAAACTATTACTGCACCTGATTTTATCATGGTTTGGACTTTTATTTCTTTCAGCAAACTGGAGAATGCGAAGCATGGCATGCCTCCTCCATAGCCCTCTGCTGCCTGAGGTTCAGATCTCGGGTCAGAGAGGAGGGGGACAGTGAAGGCTCACAGCACAACAATCTACAGAAGCTTAAATAACAGTTTAGGACCTGAAGATGTCTGCAGTTCTGTCTGTGCCGTGTGTATCCTCCCCCATGCACTGTGCAACTGCTTGGTTATCAGCACAATGCCAAAGTTTGCATCATGTTATCAGGTACATTATGTGTTTCAATCTGCATGTGTTTGTCTGTGTGCGTGTACGCAAAGAGGGACACATTAGGCCACGACTCTAACCTCGTCACAAAAAAATGACATCACATCAGGTCACACCTCTAACCACGCCCCACCTAACAGAATCATGCCCCGCCCCTTCAAAAGACCAGCGCTAACACAACAGTGGCATTACTTGGGTTTATAAATATATATTTACATAAAGTAATATATTGTATATACAGAAATCCATACAAATAGCTAAAAGACTATGTCCTATGAATGATACCTCAACATAATGGTCGTATAGTGACCACATAATACCGCTATACAAGAAGAAAAAATATCACTGTAATGTTACTAACCACACCAAGACTGATATTATCAATGATACCAGTTGTGGCAGAGTGACCTTTGGTGGTCACAGATTTCTGCCACTAGGGGAGGTACAGCAGGTATACTGCTGCCAATGCACCATAGAGGACCTGGTCTCGGTGGGGGAAACCAACTATTTGGTGTCAGTAGCCGCATGTTGCTGAAACGTGTATCTAGCATTTCTGCTATGCGGTTATTATGGGTTGGATTTTACCGGGACAGTCATAGCGTTGGGTGGGAGGCTGTTCCCGCATTCCAGGTCAAGCTTTTGGAAGGTCCCTGGTGGCTTGAGTTTGGAGCAACAGTGGAGCCAGAGAGGAAGCCAGTTGTCAGAAGGAGACCAAAGTGGATATTTGTGGGGCTGAACGTCAAGCCCAGACTATGGTAGAGAGGGACTCTACCGGTATAGTTAGTTGCCAGATGGCCAAGGGTTTATTTTGTATGTTTATTTCTACTCTTCCACTGGACATTTATCCTGTGCCTGAATAAAGCTGGCTGCGGCCAGGAAGAGAGCCTGGTGTCAGTGTGACATATGTGGAGTGTAATCCCACTTACCAAAAGCGGTGATCCCCGAGCTAAGCGACCCCAGTACGTGAGTATACAAAGATCAAATAATTCTGCCACACCATGACCACATATCACCACCACATAGTAACTGAACAATACCGCCAGATCATGACCACATATCAACACCACTTAGTGACTGAATAATACTGCCACATATGACGACCACATACTTAGTGAATAAATACCACTACATCATGACTACATATCATTACCACATAGTGACTGAATAATTTCTCTACACCATGACCACATAGTGACTGAATAATACAGCCATACTGATCCTGAATATAAACCATTAAACTACTAGCAATATTCCTGCCATACAGTGACCATATGGAGTAGATACCAGTTGTACACAGGTTATGCAAACATATAAGTGATTACAGTACGATAAAATTTAGTGCCTCACAAATGACATCTTCTCTGATGGAAGTCATTCCCTTTCTCTATCCTATCCAAACCGCCATGAAGAATTCTCCCAGCCCCATCCCTGCAGAATAAATCACACAAACATCTTAGACTCTGCACTTTTCAAGCGCCTCTCTACCAATTCCCACCTCTGTACAAACTCCCCATGGTGTGACAGGTGGAGTCGGAGGGTTATGTGGCGATAGGCAGTGGTTATAGAGTGTTAAGTGAGGGTTGTATTTTGTGTTTGCACTAGGCCACAGGGTGAAGAAAGGAGGTGAAGGCCACAGCTTACAGGCACAATCTCATGGAGGGAGACCAGAGATCAACCCCACTGTCTATATGTGTGCTCGTGTGTCTGTAAATGTACATATGTATATTTGTGTGTGTGAATTATTATTATTATTATTATTTATTTTAGAACATTGATTCCAGGATGCTGTACATTCAAAGGGGTTACATACATAACATAAGTCAAACAGTACAATGGTGACAATATGTGACTAACAACTGGTACGCAGGGAAAGAGGATCCTGCCCGAGAGGGCTTACAATCTACAAGGAAGGGGGAAAGAGACAGACGTTGACGGGCAGACAAGTTTGTGGAGAGTGTAGAGACAGCGGGGTTATTGTAGGTTATAGGCGATCCTTAAAAAATGGGTTTTCAGGTTGCTTTTGAAGCTGGTGAAAGAGGAGGAGAGTCTGATGTGATAGGGCAGTGAATTCTAGAGTATGGGGGAAGCACGAGAGAAATCTTGGAAACGGTTGTGTGAGGAGCTGACAAGAGGAGAGCTGAGAAGATGGTCCTGTAAGGAGCGGAGCTTGCAGAAAGCAGAGATCTATGGAGGGGAGGGGTTATGGAGAGCTTTATAGGTAATGGTTAGTAACTTGAAATTGATTCGCTGGGCAATGGGTAGCCAGTGATGGGATTAGCAGAGGGGAGAGGCACAAGAGTAGTGAGGAGAGTGCTAGACAGGAGGCCGCAGAGAAGAATGTTGCAGTAGTCTAGGCAGGAGATGACAAGGGCATGGACCAGCATTTTTGTAGCATCAGGGTTAAGGAATGGGTGGTTTTGTGAAATATTTTTCAGGTGGAGGTGGCAGACAGAGGTAAGGGTTTGGATGTGTGGTTTGAAGGACAAAGTGGAATCAAGGGTTATCCCAAGGCAGTGGACTTGTGGGAGAGTGGAGCCGTTGACTGTGATAGAGAGATCAGGTGGAGGGATGGAGTGGGATGGTGGAAAGATGATGAATTCAGTTTTCTCTACGTTAAGTTTTAGGAGACAGGAGGAGAAGTATGAAGATATGGACGACAGAAAGTCTGGGATCCGGGACAGTAGAGAGTTAATTTCTGGGACGAAGATGTAAAGTTGGGTGTCGTCAGCCTACAGGTGGTATTGAAAGCCATGCTATGAGCTGACCCAGACCAAGAGTGTAGATAGAGTAGACTGAGGGACCCAGGACTGACTTCTGGGGAACACCAACAGAGAGAGGGTGAGAAGTGGAGGTGGTGCGAGAGTGAGAGACATTAAATGTCCGATCAGTTAAGTATGAGGAGATCCAGGAAAGGGCTAAGTCCGTAATGCCAAAGAATGAGAAGATTTGTAGCAGGAGGGAATGGTTGACAGTGTCAAAGGCAGATGATAAGTCTTTAGAGGAGAAGGATAGAGTAGCGACGTGAGGCTTGTAAGGTGGCAACAGCAGGAAGGGTGTACAATGGAGTGTACATCCCGGCCAGGGTCCTGGCATGCACCTTTCGATGTCCAAACACATGCCCCCAAGGTAAGGAGCCTTGGGGGAATGAAAGGCCAAAATTCAATAGGTGTCGACAGTTTAGACTGTCGACATATGTTTAACATGTGTAATATGTTAGCATGGCTTCCAGCCATTTCCTGGGTCGGCCTTTCATTGGGAGTGAGCATAGAGCAGGGTGGGTGCTCACTCCCCATGGCTCCACTCCAGGATTTCCCGGGAGTATATAAGTCAGCAGGTAAGCTGACTAAGGTGGTTACAAACCCTGACTACCTTTAAGTCTTGGGTGGAGACCTGCTGGAAAACCAGCAGGGAAAACTTACAGACTGTCAGTTAGTTGGTCTATGTTAGTTAGAGCCCAGACTGGCAGGCGTTTGTTTTTGTTTATGTTTGTGCATGCCTTGCACTGGTATTTTTTGTTTGCTGCTAATAAAATATAGAGGCCCTGTATTTTTACACCTGGAATACTTCTCTGTCTCTGCCTGAAAACACGTGAGTCACGATCCCAGAGCCGCTAAAGCTCACAGGCTTTAGAAGTTACAAAGTCGTTGGTGACTTTGGTTAGGGTGGTTTCTGTAGAGTGATGGGATCGGAAACAAGATTGCAGTGGGTCAAGAAGAGAGTTGGAGGACAGATGGGAGGACAGTTGAAGATAGACTGAGTTCGAGGAGTTTAGAAGCAAATGGAAGCAGCGAGATAGTGCAATAGATGGACAGAGAGGACGGGTCAAGAGATGGTTTCTTTAGGATGGGTGTGTTGGTCGCATGCTTAAAAAATTAAGAAAAACACAGCAAAAAGCATAATCTAAACACAACATTACTACAATATGCGATTCCAGCCTAAATGGGTCTTTAATAAAGGTGCATTAAGGCTCATTGCCTAGGGTAGCATGAGCTGTAAATATAGCCCTGGTTCCAGATGGGTTCTATGAGTTCTATCTTACACTGAAATCCTAACAGAGTAACTGTCCTGGTAAAGCCTCATTGAACCTCTCTCTTAAGCTGCACACGATAAATATGTATAGTAAATTCCCATTTTCATAATAAGATTTTTTCGGGGAACTTCAGCAATTCATGGTAGGCTACCGTAAGCAGGTGTAAAAGTTGAACATTTTGGTTGAGGCAAACACCTTTAATGAGTGTGTGTTGTCAGATATCTGTTACACTCTGAAAAGGTTAGGTGTTGTATTACTTCCGAGCTGGTGGCTGCATGTAACTTGTACTGGATGCAAAAAACTTTGACTGATACTGTACTTTACTGATGAGAAAAAACATGCTATAAAAACATTCCAGGCTAAATAATATATAAATACAAATATATAAATTAAATACAAAATTAACAGTAGTGTATAAGAATTTTTTTATTTCACAGGCATGCTTATACATATACACTCACCGGCCACTTTATTAGGTACACCTGTCCAACTGCTCGTTAACACTTAATTTCTAATCAGCCAATCACATGGCGGCAACTCAGTGCATTTAGGCATGTAGACATGGTCAAGACAATCTCCTGCAGTTCAAACCGAGCATCAGTATGGGGAAGAAAGGTGATTTGAGTGCCTTTGAACGTGGCATGGTTGTTGGTGCCAGAAGGGCTGGTCTGAGTATTTCAGAAACTGCTGATCTCCTGGGATTTTCACGCACAACCATCTCTACGGTTTACAAAGAATGGTCCAAAAAAGAAAAAACATCCAGTGAGAGGCAGTCCTGTGGGCGGAAAAGCCATTTTGATGACAGAGGTAAAAGGAGAAATGGGCAGACTGGTTCCAGCTGATAGAAAGGCAACAGTGACTCAAATTCCCCACCCGTTACAACCAAGGTAGGCAGGAAGAGCATCTCTGAACGCACAGTACGGCGAACTTTGAGGCAGATGGGCTACAGCAGCAGAAGACCACACCGGGTGCCACTCCTTTCAGCTAAGAACAGGAAACTGAGGCTCCAATTTGCCCAAGCTCATCGAAATTGGACAGTAGAAGATTGGAAAAACGTTGCTTGGTCTGATGAGTCTCGATTTCTGCTGCGACATTCGGATGGTAGTGGTCAGAATTTGGCGTCAACAACATGAAAGCATGGATCCATCCTGCCTTGTATCAACGGTTCAGGCTGGTGGTGGTGGTGTCATGGTGTGGGGAATATTTTCTTGGCACTCTTTGGGCCCCTTGGTACCAATTGAGCATTGTTGCAATGCCACAGCCTACCTGAGTATTGTTGCTAACCATGTCCATCCCTTTATGACCACAATGTACCCAACATCTGATGGCTACTTTCAGCAGGATAATGCGCCATGTCATAAAGCTGGAATCATCTCAGACTGGTTCCTTGAACATGACAATGAGTTTCACTGTACTCAAATGGCCTCCACAGTCACCAGATCTCAATCCAATAGAGCATCTTTGGGATGTGGTGGAACGGGAGATTCGCATCATGGATGTGCAGCCGACAAATCTGCGGCAACTGTGTGATGCCATCATATCAATATGGACCAAAATCTCTGAGGAATGCTTCCAGCACCTTGTTGAATCTATGCCATGAAGAATTGAGGCAGTTCTGAAGGCAAAAGGGGGTCCAACCCGTTACTAGCATGGTGTACCTAATAAAGTGGCCGGTGAGTGTATATGTATACTACAATACTTTATATCCCTATGTTAGTTATATGTGAAGCTGACTGAAGCTGACTGTATGATATTTTAGTCTCCTAAATAGTATATGGACACCAGCAATGAAAGGGGTAAAATCCTTGATTAGCTTTAAACATTTAGGTAAAGGTGTAAGATATGTATAAATATGATTAATCCATAAATATGATTTATGAGGAAATATGTTTATATTAAACTTATACTGTATAGTAACTTATAAAATGGAGACTTCTGGCAAAATGGCTCCTGTTTGAACAGGTTTCCAGCAGGCACAAATTCATATAATCTAATGATCTGCATTGCTAAATAGAGACTGTGTAGTGAGTTTGAGTCCGGCTCACAGAACTGTACACACTGGCTGCCTATAACAGTGCAGAAAGGTAAGGGTCTGGTGCTTGTGTATTTTCTTTCTACATATCAAAAGGAGTCTAGTAAAAGCTATACAGTCTTTTGAGGAGTTGTGCATCAGTTGCAGACTGGTGGGCATTTCAAAGACTTATTTGTGTGTAGAGACAGATAGAGATCGGCCTTATCGAATTCAGTTATAGATTGGCAGTTTTTCAGTCAAACAAGTTATATTTACAAAATTGTCTACTGATGACAGAAGAGACAGTATGTCCGTCTCAGGATTGTTTTATGTATACTTTTGAGGGAGAGACCCCGCTGACTCAGCAGATCCCAAGATAGATATTAGGTTGTGCTTATGCAACCTTTGAGTTGAAGAATGGTACTTATACCCAGGCCTAGATGGCTGAAAGGAGAGCTGCTGAGGACCTGAGCTCCTGAGGTCCTGGGTTCCAGGCTTGCTGGTTCCTGAGAGGAAGGAAGTCCAGAAGAAAGTCTTGTGTAGCAGAGGCCAGGATGAACTTAGTTCAGATTCTGGTAGATATTTTTGCATAACTCTCCATGTTAGGAATTATTGTTTTGTTGAGGAGTTATTGTATTGTTTGCTTTTTCTCTTTTGTTGTTGTGTTGTTCCACGGGGTGTGGTTACAGGTGTTGACATGCTATGGTTTGATATATGATTTCCTTGTTACTGATTTTATCCTTATTGTTTTTGTGACCTTTTTGTTGTATATTATTTTTAATGTAATTTTACCCCATTGTATCCCATTTTATTCTGAATAAAATATAATCTCTCTTTATACATTTCTTGTCAATATTCTTATTAAGTCCCCTGAGAATCTATGTGGGAATATTGTTGTTGTTCAATATTAATATTCTTGAATATTAATATTGTTACTAATAATTAATATTTCTTACAAAGATTAATAAAGACTATTATCAAATACATTGTTGTTCCGATTTTGTTTCCTTTCATAGTTAGAGCAGTTCTTATCTCCTGCTTGTCTACACAAGTTTTCCTAGGTTACTGACCGCCTCTCTGCTCTAGCTGTTTATCTAGATGGATGGAGTTTGCTTCTCAGTCTCTGATCTTATCTTTCGCACTGACGTGAACTTTAACCCTTTAGTTACTAAAGAAAGACCAATGTCCTAGCACAGGGGACTCAGGCACAGCAAAGAATAGGAGCTAGCAGAGCTAGAACTGCCCACACACTGCACAGGAAGTCAGAGCCAGAAGCACATGAGGGTTAATAATATAATAATAATAATCTTTAGTTATATAGTGCCAACATATTCCACAGCACTTTACAATTTAGAGAGTATATATACAGACATTACACATTAAAAGAACTTTCAGATGAGACACAAGGTGTGCGCACCCTGCTCGCGAGAGCTTACAATCTATTATGGTGTATGGGTGAGACGAAGGGTTAAGAAGTGCTAAGTTTACAATGGTCCAGCCATGTTACATAACAGTTGGGTGAACCTGCCATCTTGACAATACATCTATATACAGAAAAGTGCCTGTGAGTGCCCTAGTGTAGGGAGTGACAGATGTGTGTGATAGCAGTTAAGGATCTTGGTAGGCCAGACAGGGAAGATGTGTTCTTAAGGCCCTCTTAAAACTATGAGGATTGTGAGTGTGCCTTATTGCCTGCGGTAGCATGTTCCAGAGAACTGGTGCAGCACGTGTGAAATCTTTGAGATGGGCATGGGAGGTTTGGATGATTGAGGAATGTAATTGGATATCATCAGCAAAGCGGAGAGAACAGGTAGGATGGTAGACAGATATGAGAGAGGAAGTGAAGGGGGGTGCAGCACCGTGGAGAGGATGGGCATCCAGTGCAGTGACTGACACAGGGTAGAGGCATCAGTATAGCGGCTGGAAAGAAAGACAAGCCTGGCTGCTGCATTCAGGACAGATTGGAGAGGGGAGAGTTTACAGAGAGGGAGACCGATAAGCCGGGAGTTGCAGTAGTCAAGACGAGAATAAATAAGAGCAACAATAAGGGTTTGAGTTGTTTCCACAGTGAGAAAAGGACAGATTTCGGAGATGTTCTTGAGGTGCAGATAACAGGAGCGGGCAAGGTATTGGATATAAGGGGTGAAAGACAGATCAGAATCTAGTATAACCCCAAGACAGCGGACCTGTTAACTAGGAGTTATGGTAGTGCCACATACTGAGACAGAAATAGCAGGGTAGGGTTGGTTAGAAGATGGTGGAAAGACAAGAAGTTCGGTTTTAGTGATACTTAGTTTCAGATGGAGAGAGGACATTATATCTGAGACAGCTGACAGACAGTCACTGGTTTTTTTTCGCAGGACAGGAGTGATGTCTTGGGAGGAGGTGTATAGTTGAGTGTCATCAGCATAGAGATGGTATTGGAAGCCAAATCTGCTGATGGTTTGTCCAGTGCGGGATGTGTAGAGTGAAAAAAGGAGAGGACCTAGAACCGAACCCTGAGGAACCCCAACAGCAAGAGGAAGAGGAGAGTAGGTAGAACTGGAAAATAAGACACTGAAGGAGCAGTCAGAGAGGTAGGATGAGAACCAAAAGAGAGTGATGTCCTGTAGGTCAATGGCGCTGAGCATGCTGAGGAGAAGGTGGTGATCCACAGCGTCAAATGCTGCAGAGAGATCCAGAAGAAGCAGAGAGTAGTTGCCTTGTGATTTAGCCATGAGGAGATCATTAGAGACTTTAACTAGAGCAGTTTCTTTGGGGTGTAAAGTATGGAAACCTGATTGTAGAGGATCGAGAAGATAGTTAGCAGAGAGATAGCAGATTAGGCGAGAGTAGACCAAGCATTCCAGGATTTTAGAAATAAAGGGAAGGTTAGAGACTGGTCAGTAATTGGCAGCGCAGGACGGGTCCAGAGTGGGCTTTTTTAGTAAAGAGGTTATGATGGCGTGTTTAAAGGAAGATGGAAAGATCCAAGTAGAGAGAGGTTGAAGATTGCAGTAAGGTGAGAGGTGATAGCTGGAGAAATAGACTGGACAAGGTGGGAGGGAATGGGGTCACTAGAGCAGGTGGTGGGGCGAACAGACGAGAGAAGCCTGGACACTTCTTCAGTCGTTGGATCAAGGGCTGAGAGCAGACTATAGGATGTGTGGGGAGGGACAGGATGGGTGCTACTTGAGGATTGAGATGCAATGTTTTGCCGGATACTGTCGATTTTGTCTTTGAAGTGAATGGGCACGTCTACAGCACAGAAGTCAGTGACCGGGGCCTGAGCTTTAGGCCTGAGGAGGGAGTGGAAAGTGTCAAACAGGCGTTTTGGGTTGTTGTGTAATGTGGAGATGAGGGAGGAGAAATATTTTTGTTTGGCTCAGTGAAGGGCAGTGTGGTAAGTCCTGAGCATGAATTTATAGTGGAGAAAGTCTGTGGGTAGCTTTGACTTTCTCCACAGATGCTCAGCACACCTGAAACATAGTTGGAGAAAGCAAGTCTGAGGCATGTGCCATGACTGTGGGTGTCTGACTCTGGTGGTGCAGTGTCTGAGGGGTGCCAATATGTCCAGGGTGGTTGAGAGAGTTTCGTTGTAATGTTTGACAGCCAGGTCAGGACAGGAGATGAAGTGTTCATGGAGTGGATGTTTCTGGATGGGTGATGGCCAGGTGTATCCAGAGAAGGCTGAGAACTGGTGATATTGAAGGAGATAAGATTGTGTTCAGAGAGCGCATAAGGAGAAGTAGTGAGTTTAGAAATTGATGAGTGACTGCAGAAAACCAAATCAAGAGCGTACCCATCCTTGTGGGTGGGAGAGTCTGTAAATTGCATGAGGCATAGGGAAGATGTTAGTGAAAGAAACTGAGAGGCAGAAGGAGACATAGGGTTGTCAATGGGGATGTTGAAATCACCCATGATGAGTGTGGGTATTTCGGTGGAGAGGAAGTGAGGGAGCCAGGCACCACCGCAACTCTGAGAGAAAATGGCCAAAGAGTCTGAGGGTGTGGAACGCAAAGGAGGGTAAAGAGAGGGAGAGTGCAGGAGGAATTACCTGGTAAGTGCAGTGTGGAGAGGGACGTATGCCAACTCTTCCACCCTGCCTGTTCTCAGGTCTGGGGGTGTGGGTGAAGTGTAGGCCGCCATAGGTAAGGGTCAGAGTGCTGGAGCCATGTTTCAGTGAGAGCTAGGAGATAGAGGGAGTTAGAGAGGAACAGGTCATGAACAGCAGTGAGTTTATTACATTATTATCCACAAAGCACATTTAAAAGTGGCAGGAAAAGAGGTACAACGAATAGCGAGAAGGTTAGTAGGGTTTCTATGGAAGGAGAAGGTGGGATGAGCAGTAAAGGAGGGTGGGCTGGGGTTAGGAGAGATGTCTCCTGCAGCGAGAAGCATATACATAGGTGAGGGAAGGAGAGAGGCGCTGATGTGGATAGCATTTTCAGGGGGCGAGACTGGGTTGTAGGAAAGGAGGCAGATTGCTATAAGGTAGATAGCAATAGTGAGCATAGTGGATAAGGTGTATGTTAAAAGAGACCAGTTACATAGCAGGCGATCCTTCAAGTTCCCTTAAGCTCACTTCTATCTAATTTCTGTCATATTTCTGAGGCTCGTGTGTCACTTTCAAATAGTCACTTCCAAATATGCATGACAAATATGCCACATAGACCGACGGTCTCATAGACCTGGGCTGTGAGGGTTGGGGGAAAGGCAGGTTATGTGAAAACACAAAGATTGGAAAACCCCTTTATTTGTAGCCATTAAAATAATTTATATGGGTTGATACAAGCATGCAGTGTTTATGCTCATTTTAGCTTATCTCGTCTTAAAAGGCAATTCATGTCCTGCTTTCCTCTATTTAGCTTTCAGTGTTCAAAAGGGGGCATGTATCATTTGTTTGAACTGCATATCATATCACCCAGCAGGCTTAACATCACCCTACCTGTCCTCACAGTGTGCATACTCTAATCAAACAAAAGTCTGTTTATGTAAAGTTAAACTAAAATAGTGTAGCACTTCTGCCTTTCAGCATAGGAGTCTTAGTTTCACATCTCTGCAAAAACCAAACGTGTTTTTTTTTTTCTCAATCCACATACCAGATTCAGGTTTCTTTCTTTTTTATTTATTTGCACTGTTTGAGTAATTACTAAGGAGTACCAAGGACAGAAGTAGAATGACCTGGGGTTGAACATTCGCTCAGCGGGGATTGTGTGTGATTACTAGGCAGGGAAGAGACTGCCAGTAGCTTCCTGAGAGGAGAGGTTATGTCTGAGCCTGTGCAGCCAGGACTGAGGAACTCCTGTAACTGGTTGTACCTCCTAGAGATGAACTGTACACTATGGATCACTAATGTAGCAGCTAAAAAAAAGATACAGAATTTTTAATGACGATGAATGGTGAAAATGTTTATTATTTAAGTTATAAGCTTCTCATATCTATTTTATTTTGTGGTAAAACACCATAAAGTGCAGTACATCCAATCATATTTCTGTTGTTATCATTCTCTGTTATATAACCCTTTATATATACACTTAAGAGATCTTATAGATAGACTGTAAAACCAGAGTAAATGCAGGATTTTAAATGAGGGTTTCCAAATGCTGTCACAGTGATGACCACAGACACATATAAACCCATTTAGACTAATAGCAGCAAGAGAATTACCAGCAGCGGCAGTTTTATGGTATGTTTTACCACTCCCTTCCCAATCCCATTTACTGTAGAACAGTCATCTATAGAATCCATTCAAAATGATAGTGATTGTGTAACTAGTAGTGAATAGATTAATTAGAACAATTTGGTGCTTTTTGGAAGTAAACAGGTTAACTAAGCTAGCAGGAGCTAAGAATATAGGCATCCAAGCACAAACATGCTGTATGCAGCATATACACACACTCTACTTGGATATGTTTGTGTAGTGACATCTGATTCCAAGATTTCAAGTAGAGGAGAGCTGCAAACCAAATTTTTATTTAACATATGCATTTACATGGCCCATGTTTCAAACTGTACTAACCTACTGAATTGCAGTTAAGAAATGCCCCGATCAAATCTAACATGACAAACCTAAAAATTAAACTCATCAAATCTGTGTGTTTGGACAGCACCGTAGTCCCTCTGTGTCCGTTTCTAGAACACCATATAATGCTCTAGACCGCCAACATGAGAGAGGCCCATCTCTCACCTCGACTTCACAAAAGAATCCAAGAATGGCGTCAGCATAGGTGCTTCTTTATTTAAAGTGGAATCCCAATACAAAACAGCGATGTTTCGACTCACCAGCAGGAGTCTTTATCAGGTATGCTTGATAACATTTATATATAGATATATTAAGAGCAATACAGCAGTGCTAGTATAACAATAGAAATACGGCCACCA
Organism: Phyllomedusa bahiana; assembly: GCA_025379985.1. Taxonomy (NCBI): domain Eukaryota; kingdom Metazoa; phylum Chordata; class Amphibia; order Anura; family Hylidae; genus Phyllomedusa; species Phyllomedusa bahiana. The sequence goes on along the minus strand of JAODAL010020165.1, from coordinate 35,583 downwards.
ACATGGGACTGCTAATAAAACCCTTGCCTAGTTTGAAATCAACTTATAACCTGAGGAAGCCGACCAGGAGAGCTGGAGAAACGCAATAGCTTCTCAGGTTTTAACCAGTTGTATACATTTTTAATTGTGGATAATTTTAGTGCAAAAAGCAAATAAAACTACAATTTTTGGGTCACATTCACAGCTCAATGGCTGAACTAGACTGAACCTAGTAGCATGCAACTCTGGCCTATATGCTACATGGGAAAAATTAACAGGTGCAGCTAATTGCTGAGCAGCAGCTCACACACCCCACTGCTAGGGGGACAACTGCAGATTAACTTAATACCTGTTCACAGAAAAGCCACACACCAGCATGCAGAAAAGCCACAGTATAATGCATAGGGAGATTGCACAAATGCAAAAATACCAATAAAACAACCACTCACATACCCTCAATGCATCAGGGTGTGGTTGCTGCTACTACACTTGCATATAAACCAGGCGATACAGAAGGGTGCCATAAATACAGATATGTGCGTTACACCATGCTGGCTCACAACCTATTAGTAAAACCCATATTATTAGCAAATAAACCTATTTTAAGTACAATCTATCAGGAATTTGCTGCCACTATCTTATTCCCCAGCTCTAGCGCTTTATTATGGTGAATACCCTTTGTTTTAGTTGCCTACCTTCTTGGCTGGATTGTGGTACATTTGCAGACTGCTTCTGCATTCACCTAGCAACAGAAATATGCTGGATTCCAAGGGATTAATACTACATACCTCTAAGTGAGTGTTACGACTCTTACTAACAACATCTAAAGGTGAGCTAAATTAACATTGTTCTGTGTTTTAAAAATGACTTTACTTCACGAGGAGTGCGCAGCGCTGTTTCTGTCTTGCAGTACCTGACAGATTATATACACAAATAGTGAATTACTGGTAACACTTGTTGGCCCATAGTGTCCAGCTTTAGGTAATAAATAACAGATTTTTATGTTGGAAAGAGATAATTCGAATTTGTAGAACACAATTTCATAGAAGCACCTGTTGAATTTAATATAAATGCAGGAGAAAAATATGGTAAGTGCCACTGGTGGAACTACCACTGTAGCAGCCATAGTGACTGCTGTGGAATAGTGGAACAGCCCATTGTGTATACCCAGTACAATCCTATGTGCTATTTATGACTGTTGCATTCTGCTGTTTGTCCACAAAGGCCACTGTTTTCAGAATCTGGTTTATGCATAATAGAGACTAAGACATGTGATGTGACATAGACACGAGGGAGCAACCAGGAGTGAAGGACAGAGAGCTCAGACAGAGGACACGTGATGGGTGTGGATCGGCTCAGTTCTCCTGATTATTTGAGTAAATGAATTATGATCAGCGGGTAGAGATAGGTTGCAAGCATTATTGCACACTGCGAGCGTGCCTTTGAACTGCACCACACACAATTGTTCCTGTCTTGTAAGGTATTAAAAGGTAAAGGGTGTTCAGCCTTTCCGAAAGCCGTGGTTAGGTAAACATATCGTGCATCCAGCGGTTGCACTCCCGGTGGCACGCTGTGTAGCACAGGGGCCTTAGTTACAACTTTGTACATGTGTGTTTTTGGAATTTGTTGAATTTATTTTTTCGGCATATTCAGTAAACTATACTTTTGGTTGAACTGTTATTGGAGTAATTTTTCTCGTTCGTGACCTTGCTGTATTCCGGAAAGCCTACCTCGTTACTCTGCTTACACTGCTATAAGGCTCACATTCTCCGTTTAGCCCTGACACTCCAGCAGGAATTGTGAAAAAGGCACCCCGTCAGATATCTTGACATAGCTACAGCTAGCCCATAGACTGTAATAGAGAAAGAGTATGTTAGGAGTGTCCTAACTTTTAAAAAATCTTTGGTGCCTGCTGCCTAGCCTCAGCCTGTGGTTGGAGCAGAAGCAATCTGAATTCTGAACCTGCGTCCAACCTTAGGCAGCGTATTTTACCCAGTCTTTCTGTGTACTTCATGCTTATGATTCTTCCTGTTTTTGGGCTCTTTTCCCTTTTGTTGTCTGCGGTTTTTAAAGTATTTTCTGGTTTTTAACTCTGGCATGCTTCTCTGTTATTCTTCTGCATATCAATTTGGCTCCTCTGGTATCTGACCTCGGCTAGCCTGACTATGTTTTATGTTCTCTGCTTTGTCCTATTTCCTCTGTTCTCCCAAGTTCGTGCTGTCTGTCTTCCCCACTCTCTTTCTGCATCTCTTTGCTGATGCAACCCTGGTCTCTAGTAACCAAGTTCGTCCTGCTTTGTAGTGGGCAATGGTGAAAACTTAAAGGGGTTGTCTCGCTACAAGGATTGCTTTTTATGTTAAAGATCTTGCAAAAACAAGTCACTTTGCAATATATGTTCATTTACAGTAGCCTACCTATTTTGAGATATCCCCTCTTGTATGGGCTGCATCAGCTCCTCAGGTCGCTATAGCTACAGGCCTGTTTGGTCTTTCCTGATAGGCTGCCAGCACTGTTTGCTACAGCTACTGACCTGGCTTCAACTGCAGCCTAGTGGAAGCCAGTAAACAGGCCCTGAATTCAAAGTGAAACCAAGAAAATAGGACTGATTTAAGATGAATCAATGTAGTGAGACAACCCCTTTAATGGGAGTCTTAGACTCTGCCTCCCAGATGGTGTCTGCTTGCAGACAACAGTCTTAAGTGGGTTATGGTTGTTCTGCCTTCTTTTTGCCTGCTTGGAGAATTGCCTGTCTGGCAGTTCCACTCTGGAGAATTGCTCAAGTGGCAATTCTATAACATCATAGTCCTATGTTGACCGTGTTTGCTCTGTTTGTCAAGTGTACATGCTTCTAGTACAGGATACACTGATGTACCATACTTTTGTCACATCAAAGTGACTTAATAAAATAAAAACATGAATACATATGTACCTGCATCTGAATGTGTATTCATGTTTTTAATTTATTAAGTCACTTTGATGTATACAATCATGTTAGCACTGATTGGTTAGATAATTTGTAACACTAATATATAGTTACATGACGTATCACTTGTCATTATGGTTGCCTGAGGAAGGCTCACAGAGATGAAACGTTGCACCTTAAAAGCTGAGTATGTATTGATCTGTTATTTGTATAAATAAAACGTCTGGAGGATATATGGACATGCTGCTTCCACTTTTTTTTCTTGACTATTTTCCTATTGGTCACTGATTGCAACTACTACATTTTGTTGACATAAATGGCGACTGAGAATGTTTTGAGTAATTTCTAGTGTTCCTAAGACTATAAAATTCCTCTAGATTAATAAGATGTCCACTCTTGGCATTTTTTAACTAAAACAATTGTTAGGTGGCCATAAAATAGCCCCGCTCCATACGTAAACTATTTTCTTAGTATTCAAAAGAACAGTAAACAATTGTTAGATAAGATGTTTTCTCATACCTCTTTAAATACCTTAACAATGACTAAATTGAGTACCACGTGAATTGCGGCAAATTAATTATTAAAGAATGCAAAACAAAGATAATTGTAAAGATCACTACCTACATACCAAAGTATCTTTATAAAAAGTAGCCAATAATATTGCATTATGAATAAAGGAGCCAATGGTTTTTCTTATTGTAATCAAAGTGTAAAGTAATGATGATGCTGTTCACTTTTCCACACCTCTAAAACAGCTGTGTAAAATCCTGTATCTGTGAAACCAAATAAAGAGAAGAAGAAATCTGAATCAATATGTCAGGCATCATTTTTTCTTGCAACACAAGAATTTGGAAACCGGCACCATGAGGGCTGAGCCGCGGCTTTGCAAAGACAACACCATCTTGTCTAGCATTCCTTTTGGACAACTTCCTAGGCCACCAGGTCCCAATTACTCTACCTAGTCTGCAGTGTCGGAATGAGGTATCTATGGCCCACAGATGGCGTTGAATCTCGGTGCCCACCAGGTGAGTTGTTTCTGGGCCCACTGGTGAAGTTTATTTTAGGGACCCACCCTTCTGTAAATGACTGTAGATGCCTCCTATACTCTGTATTAGAAATGAGCGAATTTCTCAAAAATTTGATTCGACCGATTCGTTGAATTTTTCCCAAAAATTTGGTTAGTTCAGAATTTATTTGTGATGAATCGCATTAAAAAACAGCTATTTCCTGGCTGCAGAGAGCCTGTATGGGGGTATAGAACATTTTACCATGCAGAAATATGCAGAGGGAGCGTGGTTTGGTCTTGAAACAATGCTGTGATTTAGTATGACATGCAGATGACAGACGCCGCTCTTAGAATCGCTTCACATTTCACTTATATGGGCAAATAAATGAAGTGGGAATGCAGTCTGACAGGGTAATGTCCGAGCCAGCTAGAAAGAACCAAGCAGAGGGCCAAGATCCCACTATAGCGACAAAGAGCACACTTTTACACCATCATCAGATAATTCCACAGATTATGACAGAACCTGTAGAACATGTAGAGCTACAAAGATTTCCTTTTTTCACTTATTGTGGTGAACTATCTTTGAAATACAGTGTGTGTATTTCTCACATATACACATCTTCATTACAGGCAGATTTTTATTTTGGGATATTTTTCTCTGCGCCAAAGAGTTACTTTTTTTACTTATAATATGACACACCTTTGAAATACAGCTTTGTATTTGTTATATACACACATTTCCATTACAGGCAGGTTATTATTTTGGTATATTGTTCTCTGCGCCAAAGAGTTACTTTTTTTTCACTTATAAGGTGAAACACCTTTGAAATACATGGGTACATGTAGAATCTGTGGTCAGAAAGTGAAGCGTGGCCAGGAACCTAATGTTGGCACCACGGCCTGGTGTCAACATATGCAGCATCACCATCCAGTGGCCTGGGAGAACCATGTCGCAGCAACAGCAGCACCCAGTGCCACGCATTGCATTTCAGGCAATCAAAGCTCTACCACCTCTGGCGAAGGGAGCGATCTGTCTTTCCCATCATCTATCGGTCCAGATGCTCCTGCTCCTCGCCACTCATTGCGCCAGTAGTTGTTCCACAAGGCGAATGCCAAGAGACAGCAGCATGCGTCCAGCCATCCTACGGCGCAGAAGCTGACCGTGCCAAGTTGGTGGTACTGCAGTCCCTCCCTTTTCAAGTGATGGACTGCACCATTCAGAGAACTGATGGCCTGTGCTGAGCCAAGGTGGAGAGACAGTGCACTGAGGGCCATAGTTACCCCAAGGAGAACTCACTTGTCCACCCAAAATGTGGAGAGACTCACCTTTGTCAAGATGAATCAGGTGTGGAGCAGCCAGGATTTCCACACACTAATGCCTGATGCATCAGATTAGATCAGCCATGCCGCCTCACCCAAGCTTTGACAAATGAGTCTGGATTCTTCTGGCTACCTGCCTCAGCTACTATTCTGATGCTACCACCCTCCTGATGCCAAATATCTGCTGCCAGCTGCTCCTTCTACCACCCACCATCTTTACCAGGGACTGGTATTGCCACCCACTTCTCCACTCTTCACTAGGCCATTATGTAGCCTACTCATGCTGCTGCCACCTCCACAATCTGTCATTGTGCCACTCTGTAAACTATTTATGCTGCTGCCACCTCCACAATCTGTCATTGTGCCACTCTGTAAACTACTCATGCTGCTGCCAACTGACCACTCTCTCACTCGACCACCCTGTGGTTTCCTAATGCTGTTTCCACCCTCCACCACTGTATGACATTGCCACTATGTTTGGTTTATCCCTTCTTTTAATCTGTCAGAAGGAATGAAAAGGACAAACATAACCGATTGTGTCTTCGGAGAAGCCATAAGGCCAGTATGAAACGGTCCTTTGTTTGCATCAGGATTGTCTGATGATTAGATAGCCAAAAGCAGGAGTGGATGCAAAACAAGAGAAGACATGCAAATATTCCATTTACTTATTTTCTCCTTTTTGGATCAACTCCTGTTTATTTTTACTTTAGCAATGATGAATTATTGACCGATTGAAAGCGGACACTCACAGATCAAAGGAAGGGCAAAATGATCAGTGACGTCAATGCAGAATTACTGCCAACACCCTCTCCACTTTTTAGGGGGTTGGGGGTGGGCTCTACATGTATCAGCGTTTAACAGAATCACCACAATAAGTGAAAAAATTAACTCTTTGCCACAGATAGCAATATCCCAACAGACTGAACTGGATGGATTTGAGATGTGTGTATGGGAGAAATACACACACTGGATTTGACACAGAGTTCCCCACAATAAGTGAAAAAATTAACTCTTTGCCACAGATAGCAATATCCCAAAATAAAAAAACGCTGATTTAGGAACAGGTGTGTATATGACACACACCTGTGTATTTGAAAGGTATTTCACCCCAGTAACTCTAAAATCGGAAGTATTTTGCACAGGATGTAATCTAGTGCAGTTACATGGCAGAATTTAACATGGCTGCCCTATTTATAGGGCTGTGACATCGCAGAAGCTGGCTGGCTACTGATTGGCTGCTTGTCTGCACATGTTATTGAGGGTGTTCCTTTCTTCCTCCAATAGTTCTTTGCCCCATGTCACGCCATGTGCTCGCGGCCATTTTACCACGAATCGCCATGAACTTCGGCTTCCTGAACTTCCTGAAATTCTAGACGAATTGGGGGCGTGGCCTGCGTCGATAGAGTAAAGACGTGATCTGACTGAGCTCCTGCAGAATCCTGGGGATATCCTAACCATCTGCCTAATTAGTGCATATTGGCCTACTGAGCCTGCCTCAGGGGAGCAATAGGAGGCCTCCGGAGGGGGTTTGACAGCATTCCAGAGACTGTGTGACTTATACAGTCTGCTTACTGTCAGGAGAGAAAGGCTGGTGGGACGCCATCTTGAAGGCCTTCAGCCCTGCAGCGAGGACCCGCAAGTGTAGCCGAGACTCGGAGGTCAGTGGTGTGAGGCGGCAGTACAGGGAGCTGCATACCTGCGGGGGAGTGAAGGGATCCCTTGGTGAAAGCTGCGGTAGCTGAGTCTGGTTCCCCGGCCTCTGGAGCGGAGGAGTTGTGCGGCCCCCACCTGTGGAATGCAGATGAACTGTGGCTGACTGCACAGGAGAGCACCTGACAGCACGGAGCTGAGAAGGAGGTGGTGTCCGGGAGCCCACCGCACGGGTCCCTAGAGACTCAGGCCAGTATCCTCAGTGAGGGACAGCCAGGGGAGTGGAGAACTGCAGATTTGATCCTTGCTGCCGGCAGAGGAGGTTAGTAGCAGCGGATTTAAAGTGACAGCAGTGCAATCTCTCACTGCTGTAGGCTGGAGCTACATCCGGAGCCCATAAAGGGCTTGAAGTGTTACTGACTGTCTATCAGTGGCCTGGTGGGAGTGGAGAAGGCTATTGCCTTATATAACAGCAATATCTTTGTTGGTGAGACTCTGGGTCACTTGGTCTGTTGCTGGTGCTGCGCACCTTTGGAATCCCTGCTGCATCCCTCATACCTCTACTATCTACAGAGGATATTTCTGTGTCTTGGTCCTCTACTCTGCTGCAGGCTTGTTCCTGCTGTTTATTCACAGACATATAAAGCCCTTTAGTGGTGCCTCACGTTCTATATGGGCCGTGCTGGAAGGGCTTCATCATCTGCTACCCAGAAGCCTAAAATGGATGGAATGAGTCAAACAGATGAGGAATTGGGTGCAGGTGCACCCCCTACTGGACTGCTCGACACTGATAAGATAATGGCAGCTATTGCCTCTTGCCAAGCAGCTCTCACTGTCAAGATCGACCATATCCAGTCTGATATTAACCGGCTGAGGGCAGATATTGATAAAGTCCGGGATAGAACGGCAGAGGCAGAGCAGCGCATCAGTGTGGTGGAGGACTCTGCTACGACTCAAGCACGTGCCAGCTCTACAATGCAGCAACAAATAAAAATTCTTCAAGAGAGAGTGGAAGATGCAGAGAACCGTAACCGCAGAAATAATGTCCGCATCTTAGGACTTCCGGAGAGGGCTGAGGGTGAGAACCCGGAATTGTTTGTTGAAAATTTAATCCGTCAAGTCCTGGAGCCCATATCTCTCTCCTCCTGCTTTGTGATTGAGCGAGCCCATCGAATTCCTACGAGGCCCCTGCCACCAGGGTCTCCAGCGCGACCTTTTATAATGAAGGTTTTGAATTACAGAGATCGAGATGCAATTCTTGCAGCTGCGAGAAAGAAAGGGGAGATAAAGTATGGCAATTCCAGATTATCCTTCTACCCTGACTTTACCACAGAGGTCCAAAAGAAGAGAAGGCAGTTTGCCTCGGTTCGGAGCCGGCTGAGAGATCTTGGCCTAAAGTACGCAATGTTATATCCAACTAGGTTGCGTGTTCAAGATCAGGACAAAACTTTCTTTTTCACTACCCCAGAAGAGGCCAATGATTGGCTCGATAGGCGTCACAACAGGGGACGTTGACATTCTCAGTGTTCCACAGGGTTGTCAGCTCGGCTTTGCTCTGAACTGTTTAATAGTTGGCAGAATTACTATGTGGTTGGGACTAGTGGGGGTCCTGTACTCAAAATGTTTGATGCGGGGATGCTAAGTCATTATAGCTCTCTGAGCTACTTTCAGTCTTGTACACGGCTGGACTAACCAAGGTAACTAATGTTATATGGTGGGTTACAACGCCTACAACTGTGCCCCTACTTGGGCCTCTTTGACATTCCAGGAGGTACAGGTGGTGGTTTCTCTGCACCACATGTGCCACTGTTTCTGAAGTTTGTTAACAAGTACGATAGTTGGGTTTGTTGCAGTCAACACTGAAGTTTATCCAGTCCTGACTGCTTTTTGTTCTATTGCCCTGCCGTTTAAGCAGTAATCTGAAAGTTTTTTTTACTGGAGTAATCCTCTGAAGATGCTGAGGATGAGACAGTGTGGAGGGCTAATGGTCAGTGGCAGACAGGGCCAATAAGTGCGCTGTTGAGCAGGTTCAAGCGTAGATGGGGACTTTCAGGGGAGGGTATCAGCAGTATAGTGTCTTTGGTTCCGCACATAAATGCTGTCAAACATAGGCCATATTGGGTGGGACCAGCGGGTTATAGCAGAGCAATGGGTTGGATTCCTTGCCTTCTATTTTTTCTGTCGGATGGTGGGATTCTTCCCCTTTTTCATGCCTTTTTCTCTGCTAGGCAGGAGCTCAGGGATGAGATGAGAGATCTTTCTTTGTTATTTAGTTTAATTCCCAAATAGGGAGATCGAAGAGAAGGAGGTGGGGAAGTAGGTAGTGCTCTTGCATGGAGTAGGTATGTTGGATTTTTTGTTAAAAAAGGTTAGGGGTTACATGCTCAACCAGGTTGGGGTGGTGTGGGCAGGGAGGGATTGGGAGGTTGGGGACAGCGGTTATGTTTCAGTATGTGGGATGGATGTTGTTTGCTTGAGAGTGAATGGTGTGTATGTGTGTGCTCCGAGGTCCGGACTCTGGCAGGTGTGGATAAGAAGTTTAACTTACTATGGCTATGGCAGCTTTTAACATAATTTCCTGGAATGTCAGGGGGCTGAATTGCAAGGTTAAAAGATCCTTGGTTTTCAATTTTCTGAGACCATACAACCCTGACATTGTGATTTTACAGGAGACCCATCTGAGAGGACAGAAAGTGTTAGCCTTAAAAAGGCCCTGGATCGGCAAAACGTACCATACAGTATTCTCCAACTATGCAAGAGGGGTCTCGGTGCTGGTTGCGAAAAGCCTCCCGTTTCAGCTTATGCACTTGCACATTTGTCCTTCGGGGAAATTTGTAGTTTTGCATGCTCAGATACGGGGTAGGGAGTATGTCATTGGGGGCGTATATGTTCCTCCTCCTTTCCACTTAACAGTTCTAGAACAGGTGATGGGTCATGTGTCACTATACCCTCAGGTGCCCATGGTGTTATTGGGCGATTTTAACGCCACCCTAGATCAAAATATGGATAGATTGCATCCGCATATGACCCATAGCTCAGCATTGAGTAACTGGGCAAATGCTAATTGTCTAACTGAGATATGGCGGTGGAAGCATCCTGATGATAGACAGTTTTCCTGCTTCTCGGCATCTGCCGGTTCCTTATCCCGCATTGATCTGGCCTTCGCGAATAATGATTTGTTGACCCAAGTGTCAGCTGTTGAGTATCTCCCGAGGGGAATTTCAGATCATGCCCCTCTTCTGTTGAGAGTCTCTCAGGCAATTCCTGGGCCTGCACAGTTGTGGAGACTTAACGCAAAATGGTTGCAGGTAGAGGCGGTGGCGCGTAAATGCACGGAGGAGAGTGAGAACTACTGGGCACTGAATGAGGGTTCAGCGGATCCATTGGTAGAATGGGAAGCATTCAAGGCAGTAATGAGGGGAGCATTAATAAATGCTATTGCTGCCCATAGAGTTAGTCTCATGAGAGCAAGGGTCTCACTGGAGGGGGAACTGGCGTTGGCAGAGGCAGAATATGTGCGACACCCGGATTTGGCACATCAAAGTGCAGTAGAAAGGCTGCAGAGGGATTATGCTATCCATCTTACAAATTATACTCAAAAACGGCTGTTGTCACAAAAGCAGACAATTTTCGCGGAAGGGGACAAGAATGGCAGGGCCCTGGCGTTTCTGACACGCATGGAGATGCCACAGACAGTGGTAGCGGGAATTCGGGACTCATTTGGTGATCTTCTGACAGATCCCCTCCGTATAGCAGATCGGTTTGCAGATTATTTCAGCCAGTTGTATTCTACCAAACTCAATCACACGGATAGTGAAATCCAAGGCTTTCTTGCATCCATTTCACTCCCGGTGATTTCGGAGGAGGTGAGGGAGGTTTTAGGGGGTCCCATCACAATGGAGGAAATTCAGAGAGCTGTGGGCGGAATGGCCACTGGGAAAGCACCGGGCTCAGATGGGCTCCCGGTCGAGTGGTACAAAATGTGTGGAGAGGAGGGCTGCAGTCGCCTAGAAAATCTATTTAAGAACATTTCCGAGCGGGGGGAGCTGCCACCTTCACTATATGAAGCTATTATAGTGGTAATTCAGAAGCCGGGGAAACCCCCGGACGTGTGCAGTTCATATAGACCTATTTCACTTATCAATCTAGATGCTAAGATTTTGGCAAAGGTTTTGGCCATGCGCCTTTGCTCCATAATTTTGTCTATAGTGGGGGTGGACCAGTCTGGTTTCTTACCGGGGAAAACAACGGATATCAATTTAAGAAGGTTATATACGAACCTGCAGCTCCGACATGATAATGTTGGCTGCAGAGTGATTGCCTCTCTTGACAACGAGAAGGCTTTTGACTCAGTGGAGTGGCGATTTATGTGGGCAGTTCTGCAGTGTATGGGGTTCCCAGCAGATTTCCTTAAGTGGTTAAAAATTTTGTACTTGAAGCCGGTGGGCAGAGTCCGTGTAAATGGATATCTTTCCTCCCCCTTTGCTCTGACCAGGGGGACAAGGCAAGGATGCCCGCTGTCCCCATTGCTATTTGCCCTGGTCATGGAGCCGTTGTCTATTTTAATTAATAATAACCCTGCAATTGAAGGTTGGGACATTAGGGGGGTGACAGAGAAGTTGTCACTTTATGCGGACGATATGCTCGTATATCTGGCAGATCCCCAAGCCTCTTTGGAGAATCTTCTTGATGTAGTGGATAGCTTTGGATCATTTTCGGGATTAAAAGTAAACTGGGCGAAATCAGTTCTGATGCTGGTGGATGATGTAAGGGAGGTGGACATCACTGTAAGGTCCCAGCTTGTGGTAACTGAACAATTTCGTTATTTGGGAATCCAAATTCATAGGGATGTCAACTTTATAAGTCTTAACCTTACTCCTTTGATGCAAGACGTTGCACATAAATTAAAGGCTTGGGCATCGTTGCCTTTGACTCTGATAGGCCGTATAAACGTAATTAAGATGATACTACTGCCCAAATTGCTCTATCTCTATAGAGCGGCCCCACTCTTGCTGCCAATCTCCCACTTTAAATCACTAGACAGACTGATATCACCGTTTCTTTGGGGGGGACGGGCACCGCGGATGAGTAGGGCAACTTTGAAGGCTATGCACGGGGACGGGGGACTGGCCCTTCCGGATTTTTATATTTACTATGTGGCGGTTCAGCTTGCCTATGCTGCCTGGTGGATTAGGGCGGACCGTAATAATCCAGCAGTGGTGCTAGAAGCAGCTCTATGTGGTTCATATGAGGCTTTAGCAAATTTAGTATATAGGCAGGGGAGGTATCCAATGCAGCATTACACTTCCAACATGGCTGCAACGGTAGCAATATGGAAAAAATTTGTAGGGGTGTATGGTGGAGATATGAGTAATGAGGCCTGGTCTCCATATATTCCGCTATGGAGAAATGTGAAGTTGGGTGAACTAGACTCCTTGATGGACTTTGAATTTTGGCCAAGAAGAGGTCTTAAATATTTGGGTCAATTATATGAAGGGGGCTGTTTTCGAGATTTTTCGGATCTAGTCCGCTCTTTTGACGTGCCCAGGTCGGCGTTGTTCCGCTATTTTCAGCTCAGGCATGCCTGTTTCCAGCAGTTTGGTGGGGGCTGCATTAAATTGGATTGTGGACCTCTGGAAAAGATTGCCAGGAGGGAACAGCTTCAGAAACCTGTGTCTAGCTTTTATAAATGCATTATGGAGCTTCAGCCTTCTCCCCTAAAGAAATCGTTTGAGCGCTGGCAGGTAGATGTTCCGACTCTGGAGTCTCACCACATGGAGGAGTTGGCGTCCACATGGAGGTTAACGGTTATTAGTGCAAGAGATCGTCTGATACAAGCTAAGTGGCTACATAGGATTTATTTTACCCCAGTGCGCTTGGCCCAGATGGGAAGTCTGCCACATGCGTCTTGCACTAGATGTGATAGGGCTAGAGGCACATTGATGCATATGGTATGGGATTGCCCCTTGATCCAGGGGTTCTGGTCCGAGGTCCATAGGTTCCTCAATGAAAAACTGGGTTTTCCGGGGGTGTGTTCACCAGAGAATAGTCTGCTGGGTTTGGTGGAGGATCTGGTCCCATCTAAGAACGAACGTCAACTGTATCGGTCATTAATGTTTTACGCAAGGAAATCTTTATTATTAAATTGGAAACCTCCCAAGGTGCCGTCCCTAACCCACTGGATCTGTCTGGTCAACGCAGATTTACCCTTGTATAAGTTGACATATGAGGCTAGAGGGGTCCCAGAAAGATTTTTGGAAATATGGGGCCTGTGGCTGGAGGCGCAAACAGTGTCACTTTGAGCTGCTGCTCGTCTGGAGCTCGGGCGTCGGAGGGATGAATGGGTATGAATGTGAAAGGTTGAGGATGATTGCTCTTTGGGATGACTGTCTAGGGTTATGGATGAGGGGTGGAATCCCAACTTGGGACTACTGCTATGTATTCTTTACCTCTGCAGCAGAAGAGTTATGGTTATAGTTTTGGCAAATCTGTATTTCTGACAGGGGGTAGTAAATTGCATTATTATTGTGCCTGAGATTGGGATGCTTCTCTGTATGCTGAATTGTATGATTTTATTTTCTTGTAATTTGAAAATGTTTTAAAATAAAGACTTTTAAAATTCTAGACGAATTCCACTTAGTTAGAATCGATTCACTCGATTCACTCATCTCTACTCTACATCTTGCTTTTTGCCTCTTTTTCTATGCTTTTTAGCCTCTTGTATGTATATACAGTTAAAGGAGTTTTATCGTTTGAACTGTTCGTTTTCTTCAGCTCATTCTCTGAATTTGAATTTGAAATCCAGGTGCGAGTCTCTTCTCTTAGCAGGCGTGTCTCTCCTGCCAGGAGGCGTGTCTCTCCTCACTGAAGACCTGTGACATCATCATTCTGGGTGAGGCAGTAGAAGCAGAAGTATGTCTGCAGAGGACAGCTCCTCAGCCTCCTGCATTCTTCTCCTGTGTCTGCAGAGGACAGCTATACAGCCTCTTGCATGCTTCTCATGTGTCTGCAGAGCTTCAGGCTGACTCCACAAGCTCCTTGCTAGGCTATAAACAGTTATACACACAATCCAACCAACCAACATGCACACTGCCGCTTACCCCTCCTCCGCTGTTTGCCTTATCTAGGCTGCTGTCTCCTGCTTGATTCAAATTACTGCTGCTTTTGACCTCTTGGTAAGATGCTTCCCATATGGAGAGCTGCCAGCAAAAGCTCAAGACACCAAATGCAAATCCAATGAAAGGAAACTCCAGCGGGCGCTCCCTTCACAAGATGTATTCCTTATGACATTACAGGACAGTGTGAAATAGCATCCAAACACTAACGCTTTTCAGGTCCCACAGGACCCTTGTTCACAGCATACCTGTGAACAAGGGTCCTGTGGGACCTGAAACGCGTTAGCGTTTGGATACTATTTCACACTGTCCTGTAATGTCATAAGGAATACATCTTGTGAACGGAGCGCCCGCTGGAGTTTCCTTTCATCAGTTATACACACAGCCTGAACTGATGAGACATGTGAGGAGTGTACACCGCCCCCCCTTCCCCTCTGTTACCAGGCAGCAGACTGGATTATATGGAGCAATGCACACTGCCCTCCCCCTCCTCCTCTCCCCCTGTTAACAGGTAGGAGCCTGTATAAGACTCTGTTTTTTGAAGGGATCTGTGACTTAAACAGCCAGTAATTACCCAGATCATTCACCCTAGAGCTGGGAGGTGTGTATAGAGCCAGCAGACCTTGGTTTCACTATCGATTTTAACAGCTCAGAGGGGAGCAAACACAGAGTGTGTTGGCAGCCAATCACAGCACAGGGTGTGTGGCCGGGGCATTTCCTGTCTGGGGGCGTATTCCAACAGGCTGAATGAAATATCAGCCTGCCAATCACAGTGCAGGGGGCGTGTCTAGGGGGGGTTAGGATCCGGCCAGGGGGCGTGTCCCAACCAGCAGCAGCAGAAGCAGATTTACAGAAAAGCTCATATCTGCTAAACCAAGTGACAGAGGTAATGCAATCCAATTACAAAAGTGCTAACTTTTACTGTCCGCATAATCTGAGACATGATCTTTGTAGCGATAAAACCCCTTTAAAAAACAACTCCAGGTCTGCCATGCTTATTGCCCCATCGGGGATTTCCCCTATTCCCATGTGGGCCAGTCCGAGCCTGCTAGTGTGCAATAAACCACTTTACATTATCTACTTTAAAGCAGGTCCTCTCTATAGCCTGTCAGTGGCTTCATGTCATTTTGCTTCTGATGTTCTAAAGACACTAATGATTACCTGTTGAATCTTCTTGGGTTAAAATAATTACAGTACAGTGGAAAACAAAGCCTTAAAATAAAAATATGGAATCATGGATATGTGAAAATCTTCAAATTAGAATCTATCTGCTGATTGCTATAGAACAAAACTTACTGTAAGTTTTTAGGATAGTTAAGTTTGAATGTACATACTGCAATTAGATGCATTAAACAATACTAATAGTGTGGTGCTTAATGGATCTATCCCCACAATTTGTATAAAGCAGAAATAAAAAGGTATATTAAATGACAAGCTTTCTTAGGCTTGCAGTAATTAATTGTACTCAGGCACTGAAAGCTAATTTACTGAGAATGGTAGGGCCCAAACTGTTTTTTCTGACTTTTAAAATGTTGCACTCCAGTCAGATGGTCCTTTATTTTATTGTAGTGGAACATAAAGTAATTGGTAATTTTTTGGAAAGGTTAGTCAGCATAAACCTTGTCAGTCAATGTAAAGGCCATTGAAGGCAATACGTTCTCACATTTGACACAGTCGTGTTAACAAAGTATAATGTATAAAGTATTATCATGCATCTATGGAAACAGTTTATTAAAATTACTATATTTTTAATACACACTGTGCATAGCTTTTTACATGAGTTATAATAATGGCCCTTATTTCTCCCTATTGTTCTCTAAAACAGGTTCGTTTGTTGTTTGTAGGTTTTACACTGAGTACCTCCTTGAGATATTTAAAATGGAAATGGTGAAGTGAGCAAAACTTCTGACAACTGTGAGGTAGTCATTAATCTCTGGGTGTAGCAGGTGGGAAAAATGTCATCTTCACCAGCTAAGTATGTAAGATAAATTTATGGTAGGTGATCCTGGTACTTAAAATGGTGTTCCTACAAAGTAAAGTCCACTGCACGTGCTGGCTCTGAATGAGAACGGCTTGCAGCCACCCCCTTCATTCACTTTGATGGATGTATCTAATATAGCCTAGTGTGTGTGCTAGGCTATATTAAGGAGCTTGCAGCTAGTTGAGAGCTGACCTTTACAGTGGCCTTTACTTCATGGGAACACTCCTTTAATTCCTTAAAGGCATGTTCACACGGCTTAAAATGGGCCGTATTTCGGTCCGTAATTACGCGCCGAAGTGCGCCAATTACGGGCCGAAAACGGCCCATTCATTACGGTAATTCACAGTTCTCATAGAGAACTATGGATTAAGTCTCCTCTCCCCGGCCGGCGAAGCCGTCGGGCGGGGAGATACTTGACATGTCACTTTCTAGCGGCGTATACGCGCCGCTAGCAGTGAGTGTCTATGGGCCGGCGAAGTGCCGGCCCCCTGCTCATCCCCCGCTCCCGCCCCCGGTCACACGGCGTAATTGCGGGGCGTAATTACGCCCTGCAAATACACCGTGTGAACATAGCCTAAGGTGTT
The DNA here is from genome assembly GCA_025379985.1 of Phyllomedusa bahiana. Taxonomy (NCBI): domain Eukaryota; kingdom Metazoa; phylum Chordata; class Amphibia; order Anura; family Hylidae; genus Phyllomedusa; species Phyllomedusa bahiana. Next base: position 19,025 of record JAODAL010020165.1, on the reverse strand, counting down.
TTCTCACTAGACTGTTAACTGAGTTACAAGTAGCTTTCCATTCAATCTTTCTCCTTATGCTGTGGGTGGTTCTAAAGCATATTCAGCTTCTAGCTGAGCTGTTAGGCTATGTTCACACGGCTTAAAATTGGACGTATTTCAGTCCGTAATTACGCGCCGGAGTGTGCAAATTACAGCTGGAATACGTCCAAGTCATTACGGTAATCCACAGTTCATAGAGAACTATGGATTATGTCTCCTCTCCCTGCTCGGCGAATCTGCCGGGCGGGGAGATAATTGACATGTGAATTACCAGCAGTTATTTAAAATGAGACATTGCTTCTGAAGTGTGGTTCAACTGAAACATTTTAACAAATAAGCTAATGAAGCTGACATGGACATGATAGTACCCTTAACTTAATATTTTTTTGCACAACTTTTTGAGGCAATCACTGCAAACAAACCATTTCTGTAACTGTCAGTGAGATTTCTACACCTGTCCACAGGTATTTCTCCCCAATCCTTGTACGAAAACTTGTAAGAAAACCAATACAATCCTCAGGCTTGTAGGGTGCCTTCTCCAGACTGCATGTTTCAGCTCCTTTCACATGATGTTCAATAGGATGTATATCAGGACTCATAGAAGCCCACTTTAGAATAGTCCAATGTCTTGCTCTTTAAGCTGTGTTTATTGGTCATTATCCTGTTGGAGAACCCATGACTTGCAACTGAGATCAAGTTTTCTGACAAACTCCAATATTGCTTTTTTATGATTTGCCTTTAACAGTGATTTTTAGTCCTGTTTGACAAAGCTAGCACTGGATGATGCCACCAATTGTGCAAGTTCCCCCACTTAAAAAGATGAGAGAGGCCTGTAATTGACATCATAGATAGACCTTAAACTTTGAGTGACAAAAGGAGAAAACAAATCCAGAAAATCACATTGTCTGATTTGGAAAGAATTTATTTGCAAATTATGGTGGAAAATAAGTATTTGGTCAATAACAAAAGTTCATCTCAATACTTTGTTATATATCCTTTGTTGGCAATGACAGAGGTCAAACATTTTCTGTAAGTCTTCACAAGGTTGGCACACACTGTTGCTGGTATGTTGGGGTATTCTTCCATGCAGATTTCCTCTAAAGCAGTGATGTTTTGGCATTGTCGCTGGGGAAAACAGACTTTCAACTCCCGCTAAAGCTTTTCTATGGGGTTGAGATCTGGAGACTGGCTAGGCCACTCCAGAACCTTGAAATGCTTCTTACGAAACCACTCCTTTGTTGCCCTGGAGGGGTGGGATCATTGTCATGCTGAAAGACCCAGCCACGTTTCATCTTCAATGCCCTTGCTGATGCACTCAAAATCTCATGATACATGGCCCCATTCATTCTTTCATGTACACGGATCAGTCAACCTGGTCCCTTTGCAGAGAAATAGCCCCAAAGCATGATGTTGCCACCCCCATGCGTCACAGTAGGTATGATGTTCTTTGGATGCAACTCAGCATTCTCTCTCCAAACAGTTCTACTCTGGTTTCATCTGACCATATGACATTCTCCCAATACTCTTCTGGATCATCCAAATGCTCTCTAGCATACTTCAGATGGACCTGGACATGTACTGGCTTCAGCAGGGGGACTCGTCTGGCTCTGCAAGATCTGAGTCCCTGGCAGCGTAGTATGTGACAGATGGTAGCCTTTGTTACATTAGTCCCAGCTCTCTGCAGGTCATTCACTAGGTCCCCCCGTGTGGTTCTGGGATTTTTGCTCACTGTTCTTGTGATCATTTTGACCCCACGGGGTGAGATCTTGCATGGAGCCCCAGATCGAGGGAGATTATCAGTGGTCTTGTCTGTCTTCCGTTTTCTAATAATTGCTCAAACAGTTGATTTCTTCACATCAAGCTGCTTGCCTATTGCAGATTCAGTCTTCCTAGCCTGGTGCAGGGCTTCAATTTTGTTTCTGGTGTCCTTTGACAGCTCTTTGGTCTTCACCATAGTGGAGTTTGGAGTGTGACTGAAGTTCAAACAGGTGCCATTACTACAGGTAATGAGTGGAGGACAGAGAAGCCTCTTAAAGAAGGAGCTACAGGTCTGTGAGAGCCAGAAATCTTGCTTGTTTGTAGGTGACTAAAACTTATTTTCCACCATAATTTGCAAATAAATAGTTTCCAATCAATGTTATTTTCTGGATTTGTTTTCTCATTTTGTCTTTCATAGTTGAGGTCTACCTATGATGTCAATTACAGGCCTCTCTCATCTTTTTTAAGTGGGAGAACTTGCACAATTGGTGGCGGACTAAATACTTTTTTTCCCCCACTGTATCTGACACTGATGTACCTCGATCTTGGAGTTCACTCCTAATCTCTTTGGCAGTTGTTCTGGGCTCTTTCTTTACCATTCATAGTATCTGTCTCTATAATTTGTCATCAATTTCTCTCTTGCGGCCATGTCCCGGGAGGTTGACTACTGTCCCATGGACCTTAAACTTCTTATTAATATGTGCCACTGTAGTAACAGGAACATCAAACTGTTTGTAGATGGTCTTATTACTGAACAGCACAGTGACTACTTTTCACCATTCAAATAGGCAATCTGACTGCTTACAAGTTTGGAGACACCTGTGATGCTAATTACAGGGCACACCTTTGTTTAACATGTCCATATGGCCAAATTATTTTCAGGCTCTTTTAGAGGTACCATCATTTTTGTCTAGACCAGTTTCATTGTTATTGTTTCCGGTTGAACCTCAATGGTCTGATTTTTTTTTTACAGCTTTAAGTTATTTCAGTGACTTCGTGGGTTTTTATTTCTTTAATGGAAGGGTAACAACAATTTTGTCCATGTGTGTATGATTCATAAGAAATAATCAGAGTGGACAAAATTGACTATAGACTACATGGGAGAAGGGGAAATCCCTGGTTGACCCTGGGCATTGTGAGTCCCTGGGCATCAGAGGCTTAGGGTTACTTTTCAGGGAGAAAGTCAGAGAAAGAGAGGCAGAAAGCAAGAAGTAGAGCACATGTGCAGTATGTGCAGTCATGTACAGTAGCTGTAGAATGGGGCTCAAGAATCAACCCCACTGGTGGGCCCCAAGAATCAACAGCACTGGTAAGCACCAGGCACATAAGTCTAAGGCTTTGTCTCCACTGCACAGAAAAAGCTCAGTTTTTTCAGCGTTTTTAGTTTTCTAAAAACGCTGAAAAAACAACTGAAAACAGCTCCCATAGACATTTATATTAAAAAAGTCCTGCTGTCTCAACAGAACGTCTTTTTTCTGCTCGTTTTTGCTGCTGGTCATTTTTTGTAACATGTAGCAGAAAGTGAACTATTGGAGTCTATGGCTGTGTCTCCACTGCACAGAAAAACATCAATTTTTTTAGCGTTTTTCGTTTTTTTATAATGCTGTGCATGTATGCAAAAAACGCTCCAAATAATCCAAAACACCCCAAAAAACTGACATTTTTTCAGCTGCTTTTTTACAGGCAGTGGACAAAAACCGTTTTTAGCATTTGGTTTTCTTGACATTTTTTGTCCACTGCTGGGTAGACATAGCCGTACACTGTTTTACCAGGGTCATTTGTCATATCTCTGTAAAGTAAGTCTTCACTGCTGAAACAGTGTCTGCCTGCCACAAAGGTCTCAGTGCACAGGATACACAGCAATCACATCAAAATGTGTTTAATGTGAGTACTAGAAATCCATACCATAAATTGGTCACAACAGTCTACACCTGCCACTCACAGACAGGCCTGTCATAGGTAATTTTAGGGCCCATTACAGTCAAATCAACTAGGCCCCGTATCCATTAACAGTTCCTATCTTGCACCATATTAGCAAGCGCCTTTTAAAAAATATATTGATCAGGACCCTTGACAGGAGTACTGCCAGTAAAGCCCTGATGGCACCCCTGCTCAGAGGCTCCTGCAGGACTTCCTCTACTATGTCTTACTGTCCAATTACTAGAAGCATGGTGGACTAGTGCATCTCAAAAAAGTAGAGTATCACTGAAAATATAATTGATATCAATAATTTAAGTCAAATAGAGAAACCCATATATTGCATAGACTCATTACAGTATGAGTTACAAGGTTTAATATAATACATTTGTGAACCCTATAACAAATAAAAAGATAGTCCTGGAGAACCCCATTAATTTTCAATGATATCCTACATTTTTGAGATGCACTAGTATAAGGATGGACATTTCCTGACCTAATTTTTGAAAAAACACAGGAACCACAATCCAATCATATAAACATAAATGTAACAAATGTACATTTTAATGACAGTTAATTGCAAGTATATGTTTCAAGGGCAATGTTATACATCTCAGACAGGGTTTTTTACAATTTGATTATTAAACCCTTTTTTTTACCCATTTTATGCTTCCTAAAAAACAGAAAAGTAATAAAGTTTTGGTGTGATGAGAAATGAAAAACAAATCGTTGTCACCTTAGTCTTATATTGACTTGTGTTTTGTGGAAAGCATTGTATTTTTAGTGGCACCATTTTGGAGTATGTAGATTAAAAATATTTGTAGAAATGGGGAGAAAAAACAGCATTTCGACTTTTTTCAAATGACTTTTGTTTATGACATTCATCATGTGTTATCAATGATATGTTAAAGCAGTTATCTCACTACATCAAAGATCATAGTTTAAAATGAGGGGACCAAAAATCTAAGCATGTACGTCATTGGATACCACTAGCAAAGTGCTATGGTTTAAGAGAACGGGCTGCTTTATTTGTGCTTAGCAACAGAGTTTGAGCTCATGTCGGGTTATGCCCAGCTGTCGGCTGAGCGTTCTGTCTTGCCCAGGTCGCGGACAAGAACGCCCAGGTTAAGGCGATGTAGTGAACAGGTTGCAGACAGGAACGCACAGGGGGATGAGATCGCAGACGGGAGTGTATGTAGAATCAGCAGCAAGCACAGACGAGTGAGAGAGACTTAAATTGACAGGCCTATGTAAATTTCATGTGCAGTCCCATGAAAAACAGACAGCGAAAATACAGCAATCCCATGTAAGATAGTTACTTAGATACATAGTTTGTAAGGCCGAAAAATGACATATGTCCATCCAGTTCAGCCTATTTTGCTACAGTGTTGATCCAGAGGAAGGCAAAAAAAAAACCCATGAGGTAGAAGCCAATTGTCCTCATTTTAGGGAAAAAATTCCTTCCCGACTCCAATCTGACAATCAGAATAAATCCCTGGATCAACAACCCTTCTCCAGAATCCTAGTCACTATAACTTGTTATATTATTACGCTCCAGAAATGCATCCAGACCCTTTTTGAACTCTGTCATTGAATTCACCATGACAATTTCCTCTGGCAGAGAGTTCCACAGTCTCACCGCTCTAACAATAAAGAATCCCTTTCTATGTTTATGTAGAAACTTTCTTTCCTTAAGACATAGAGGATGCCTTCTTGTTCTTGATACAGTCCTGGGTATAAATAGATCTTGGGCGAGATCTCTATATTGACCTTTAGTATATTTATACATATTTATTATGTCCCCCGAAGCAGTCTTTTCTCTAAAGTAAATAACCCTAATCTTGTTAATCTTTCTGGGTATTGCAGTCCACCCAGTCCTTTTATTATTTTTGTTGCCCGCCTTTGAACCTGTTCAAGTTCTACAATGTCTTTCCTGTGAACTAGTACCTAAAACTGTACACAATATTCCTTGTGTGGTCTAACCATTGACTTGTATAATGGGAGAATAATGTTCTCATCATGTGCATCTATGCCCCTATTAATACACCCCATAATCCTATTTGCCATTGCAGCTGCTGCCTACACTGGCTGCTACAGTTAAGTTTACTGTCCACCAGGATTCCCAAGTCGTTCTCCATGTCACTTTTACCCAGTGTTTTTCCATGTAATCATGGCATCAATAAGGCATTTTTATTGTTTTCTACAAAGTCAAAAGTCTACATACAATTCATTAGTATTTGGTAGAATTGCCCTTAAACTATATGACTTGGATCAAACATTTTGGCTATCCTTCCACAAGCTTCTCACAATAGTTGGTAGGAATTTTGGTCCATTCGTCCTGACAGAACTGGTGTAACTTAGCCTTGTTTGTAGGTCATCTTACTCGCACCTCCCTTTTCAACTTTGCCCATACATTTTCAATAGGATTGAGATCAGGGCTTTGTGATGGCCACTCTAAAACCTTAACTTGGTTATCCTTAAAGAGTACCTATCACCTCCACACATCTTGGCCAAACAGTTCAATTTTAGTTTAATCCAGGGGCGTTGCTAGGCTGTTTTATCCAGGGCACAAGCCCCGAATAAAACTCCCTGTGCCCCAAACCTCAGCGGGCTCCAGGCCGCTGCAGTGGGCCTGGAGCGCCGACAGAATCTTTAGCTGTATGTGCGTCTGCTGGACACACATACAGCTGAAGGCTTCTGCGGAGCAGAGAGCGAGTACTCCCTGCTCCACAGACAGTGTCGGACTGGCTCTCCAGAGGATCGTTGGATCCTCCGGTAGGCCACGGGTTTGACACAGCGGGGCCCGCTGGTTCCTCATACAGCTAAGGGCCCGTCGCAGCCCCGTGCTGCTAAGCTGGCAGCGACACGATGAAGTGATCTCATCACGCCGCTGCCTCTTCTCTTCGTCATAGACTGTGCGTCCAGAGGAGCGTCCCGACGCTGGGGATGTGATGATGTCATCACATCGTCAGTGTCCCGCAGAAGAGGAGCACGCTTGGCCGGGGGAGGTAATGTGAGTATTACTGTTGTTATATTTTATGGAGGTTACATGCCTGAGTGCCCCTATACCTATATACCTACCTGAGATTGACCCTATATACCTGCCTGAGTGCCCCTATATCTATATACCTGCCTGAGTGCCCCCATATCTATATACTGCCTGAGAGTGACCCTATATCTATATATCTGTATGTGTGCCCCTATATCTATATACTGCTTGAGAGTGACCCTATATACCTGCCTGAGTGCCCATATATCTATATATCTGCCTGATTGCCCCTATATCTATATACCTGCCTGAGTGTCCCTATATCTATATACCTGCCTGAGTGCCCCTATATCTATATACCTGCCTGAGAGTGACCCTGTATACCTGCCTGAGTGCCCCTATATCTATATACCTGCCTGAGAGTGACCCTGTATACCTGCCTGAGTTCCCCTATATCTATATACTGCCTGAGTGTCCCTATATCTATATACCTGCCTGAGAGTGACCCTATATACCTGCCTGAGTGCCCCTATATCTATATACCTGCCTGAGTGCCCCCATATCTATATACTGCCTGAGAGTTATCCTATATACCTGCCTGAGTGCCCCTATATCTATATACCTGCCTGAGTGCCCCTATATCTATATACTTGCCTGAGAGTGACCCTGTATACCTGCCTGAGTGACCCTATATCTATATACCTGCCTGAGAGTGACCCTATATACCTGCCTGAGTGCCCCTATATCTATATACCTGCCTGAGTGCCCCTATATCTATATACTGCCTGAGAGTGACCCTGTATACCTGCCTGAGTGCCCCTATATCTATATATCTGCCTGAGTGCCCCTATATCTATTTACATGCCTGAGTGCCCCTATATCTATATACCCTATATCTATCAGGGCTGTGGAGTCGTCAAGCCAAAGCCCCGACTCCGACTCCTCAATTTCCCAAATCTCCGACTCCCGACTCCGACTCCTGACTCCCTCATACATGGCGCATGTTTAAGTGATAACTTTACTGTAGAAAATGGTAACATCAGGCTGTTTATCACCCTATAATACAATAATCAAGCTATTTAGGTAGAACAGACACTGAAAAGCAAAAGGGTAACAATATTTTGATCTTTTGAACACTTGTGGGTAGATTTGAAGAAAAAGCTGTATTTGTATCCAATTCCAATCTGCACCAAAATTGGCAATGTGTAAAAGAGACCTGGGATCAGATTTTGGTCAAGATATGCTTTTATCTGATTCAGAGCCCAGAAGGATTCAGGCAGTATTGAAAACCAAAGGTGGATTTCCCAAATACTAAAAAAAAATAAAAATTAACTATTTGATTTTTAGGAGCAAAACAGTAACAATGCAGTTACAGGAAAGAATCTGCAGAACTAAGCAGATGCTAAATACTTGCAAGTCAAATTTATGTATAAGATAGGTAAGATGACTGTATATAAAATTACAGTAGCCTCATGTACAAAGCTGTAGTGGATTGTGAGATATAGAACCTGAAAGTCACAAGTTAAGAACATTGTTACCATTTTGCTTGTTAGTGTAAAATATATTTATTGGATATGACTTTAGAACACAAAAAAATTGTAAATATGTAAAACACTGCAGGAGCATTTGTGGAATCTCTGAATTTGTTCTGAGAAATAGTATTACCTCCATCACATCTTTATTATTTTATTTATTATTTATTTTTATTTCCAGGCTAGAGAACGGCCTCTCTACACTCACTTGGGTTGGGGGCAAAGCGGTGACCACAGGGGCAACATCTCTAACAATGTCAGGGTATAAAGGAATTGCCTCAGCCACAGTCAGTTTTGATGAATGGTTGAACTCTTCTACTTCTTTGAAAGCAAGTGAAAAATTTGGCTGAAATCTGTTTGCCATGGGAGCAGAATCTTTTCACCTGGGGCAGCGCTTTGCCTGCTCTATATCACTAATTACATTCCTCATATAATAAGGCTGAAGATATGAGAGCAGGAGCACTGGCCAGAACCAATTCCTCTTGCTCTTTGCATCGAACTAACTGGACCAACTTATTATATATTTTCGGAGTCAGAGTCAGTCCATTTTATGACGACTCCGACTCCTGCAAAATGGGCACTGACTCCGACTCCACAGCCCTGATATCTATATATAATGCCTGAGAGTGACCCTATATCTATATATACCTGCCTGAGTGATATTATATCAATAAACCTGCTTGAGAGTGACCCTTTATCTATATACCTGCCAGAGAGAGACACTATATCTATATACCTGCCTGAGAATGACACTACAGTATATCTATACACCTTCTTGAGAGTGACCCTATATCTATATACCTGCCTGAGAGTGACCCTATGTCTATATACCTGCCTGAGTGACTCTATGTCTATATACCTACCTGACTGAGGAGTCATGTATATACCTGCCTTATTAAGGGGGCATATCTATATACCTGTGTAACTAAGGGGACATATCTATATACCTGCCTAACTGATGGGGACCTATATATACCTGTCTAACTGAGGGGACCTATACATGCCTGGCTAACTGCAGGGACCTATATAGCTTCCTAACTGAGTGGACCTATACACCTACCTAACTGAGGGGACTTATATACCTATAAGTAAGGAGATGTGAAGATTCTAAGATATTTGTGTCTAAATCTCCAGGGACGAGTGTTGACCGGGAGAAAGCAGCATGAAGGTGTGAACCAGAAGGAGAAGAAAATTGAAAGTGAACGCCCCCGATAAAAAAGACCCCCCTGTCAGTCACTAAATGTAACACGTGTAATCATTATATTTCTGCTGGGCCCTACATACAACTTTTAACCCCATATATGTATTTGTAGGGTATTAAATAAGTCTTCAGAACCTCTGTACAACTGATTCAAAATGGGGGGTCACGTTGGCCCATGGTCGGGGCATTATTATTTTTACCCTTTAAGTAGTAATTTTTTTGGGGTTTTGGTTTTGTATTTTTTTTTAGTAACAATGATTCGTTGGGTATTTTGCTCCATGTATCGGTGTATTTTTGGGGGCTGTTTTTAAAAGGGTATTACACTGTCATACAGAGGTGACCCGTTTTAAAAAAGAAAATTTGCGTTTGTTTTTTTATTGTACAGTGATCTGGGGTGATGGACGGGGGCTGCTTACCACATTAGGGGCCCCCTGGGCAGAGTGTGCATGGGCCCCCCCAAACCCAGTAAAACCCAAGCACAGTTAAAATATAGCACATTATCGATAAAAAATTTACAACAAATTAAAACCTACAACCCCGGGAAGGATTCGGGACCCTCAATGGGGGGAAGGCAGAGTTTTGTATGTACGGGTTAATTGCGCTTGAGCCCCCTCGAAGGACCCAGGAACCGGGAAGTTTAGCGGGGAAACCCTTGAAAGATATATTAGCTAAAAAACCACCCTTGTCCCCTGGCGAAAAGGTTGGCGGAGGTTTCGCTTTTTGTCGGTTTGAGCCTTGGTGCGGGGGGGCCAGGAGTAGGAATGGGGGTTTTTTTCCCCGATAGCTGTCGGTCCTGGACCAGCTCTTCCACAGCGGGGACCCCCGAGGCACAGAAGGGGGGGGTGGGCGGGGATGTCCCCCGTAGAAAAAAAAAAAAAGGGACCTCCACGCCCGAGTCCAATGAGTTAACAAAAACTGGCCCAGGACAACAAGCGGGACAATCCCCTGGCGGCGGAGCAAAGTGGCGGGGGTAGAACCCTGGGGTCTGGTTTACTCTCTCTACCCCCATTGGCGGGGGGGGCTGAGGGAAAGCCCCAGTTTCATTTGTATTGGTTACAGAGGGAGCGCCAGAATTGGGACAAATTGAACGCCACGGTCCGAACTATGTCGAGGGAGCCCATGCAGCCAAAAATGAAAAAAAAAATGCTGGAAAAGGCGGGGAGTGAGGTAGGCCCGGCAAGGATGAAGTGGGACATCTTTAAAAACCGGGTTGAACTACCCAGATCACGGTGTCCCAGCGGAAGGGGGGAAGATCGTGAAAAAAATCCAGGGACAGGGTCCAAGACAGCTGGTTAGGTAGAGGAAGGAGCAGACCTCCGGGGTTTTTGAGACGGGGAGATTTTTCGGGACAGGAAGCGCGGCCCCACGAACTCACAAACATCCTGGGCTAGGCTCGGCCACCAGTAGAATTGAGGATAAAGGGGCAGGCCTTGACCCCTGGGGGGCCCCCCTAAACGGGAGCAATGCCCCAGAAAATCCTTTTCCCAAAGAGGGGGGACGGACGTATGTTTGCCGGGGGGAATGGTTTAGATTATCGGTGGGCCGGGGAATGACCCGTTTGGGGGGAAAACGGCCGTGGAGTGACCGTCCCCAGCACATCCAAGCAGGGAGAGAGCGTCGGCCTTGACATTTCACGCAGGCGAAAATGAATGAAAAAAAAAACCCGGGAGAAAAAAGAGAGACCAACGGCCCTGGCGTGGATTTAAGCGTTGAGCAGTCTGGAGAAAAGCAGATTTTTTTGGTCGGTATAACTACGGGTGACGACCCCCCCAAAGATATCCATTTTCCTCCCCGTTGAGGCCAAATTTCCCCGGTCCCCTAGAGTATTCCTTTCAGCAGGGAAAAAAATTTTTTTGAAAATAACCCGAAAGTGAGGGTTTCCCTTTGGGCCCCTTTTGGGGAAGTATGGCCCGACCCCCCCCAGGAGGGTCGACCTCGAGAAAAGGGTTGTTCAGTATCTGGCCGAAGAGCCGGGCGCAGAGGCAAAGGGCAATTTTAATTAGAAAAGGTTTTCCTTGATGCGGGGGGGGAAAGGTTAGGATTTGGTTTCTTCTTGTTAAAAAGCCACATGGGGGATACCAGCGGGGAAAATATTTTGGTTAAATTGTCGTAATGTTTGCGAACCCCGGGAAAATTTTGATGGTCGGAGACCCAGGGGCCGGCCATGAGGACGGCGACAACTTGGGGGGCCCCATCTGTACCCCTTGCAAAAATGATGTAGCCGAGGAATGGTAGGCTTGCTGATGAAACTGGCACTTTCAAGTTTGGATAGGGGCGGTTGGCCCTTAGACTTGAGGATGGCGCAGTGAACTTGTGGGATTTAAGGGGGGGGAGAAAACCAGAATGTCGTCAAGGACAAACCACGCGTGTACAGGGGGCCCGGAAAATGTCATTAGAACTCTTGGGAAAACGGCCGGGGATTGCAAAACCCCAAGGGCATGACCAGGTACTCGAAGTGCCCGTGGGGTGTTTAAGCGGTCTTTCCATTGTCCCCTCACTACCGTGAGGTTATAAGCCCCCCGTAGGTCCAGTTTAGTAAAAAACCCTTGGCCCCTCGTAACGGTCAAAAAATTTTCCCTGTCAAGGGAGGGGAAAAAACGGTTCTTTACCGTATCTTTTTGAAGGGCCTCGATAGCTATGCAAGGGCGCGGTTTCCCTCCTTTTTAGCCCGAAGAAGAACCCGCCCGGTGGAGAGGAGGATTGCGGATAAACCCCCTTGGGTTTTCCCGATATATTAAATAGCCAAGGGCTCAGGTCCGAAGGGGGTAAACCCTGCCAGTGGAGGAGACTCCCGGCAGAAGATCAATAGGACAGTCGTAGGGATGGGCGGCAAAGTCTCAGCCTGCTTCTCGGAGAAACACTGCGAAGGCTTGGTATGGGCAGGGAAGGCCCGTCAGAGGCTTAGGGGACCTCGAAAAAACGGTAAGCACCCGGGCGAGGAGCCACCAAAAACGAGACGACATCCGAACCCCAACTCAGGGGCTTTGCCCCTCTCCAAAAGAGCACGGGGGGCGTGCATTGCAGCCCGGGGGAAAAATAGGAGAAAGGGGTGAGGAGGACGGGGTAGTATAGAAGCAAAATCTTCCTTGTCAGTACCCCCTATTTTAGGGCCAGGGGCTCAGTTCGGAACCAAATTGGGGTCCTTGAGAATCTCTCCACTGACCGAGGAATTTTAGGGGGGTTTTCCGGTGGGTCACGGGAGGGTTTTGCTGGGATACCAGGGAGGTCCAAGGAAAATTTCCGGCAACCAAGAGTAGGAAGCAGTCCCCAAACTGGCACCAGGCCCCCTGCCACAATCACGGGGAGGGGCGGCGAGGAGAGGGCTTGCTCTCACCTAGGGGCCCTTCCTACTATCCAGGGGCGCCCCTTTCCCGGGCGTGAGGGGCCAGTGGGCAGGATGGGGGAATGGTCGCACTGCCACATACAACAAAAGATTCTCCTCACTTTTGGGTTTGCCAGTTGTAGAAGGTGGGCCCCATCCCCCCTCCATGGGCCCTTCGGGGGACAGGGGGCAGGGCAATGAGCGGCCTTTGAAAACCCGGGGCCAGACGAGGGAAGACGGGGTCTGGCTCCCTTTCCCGCCGAAGTTTCCCTGGGGTTCCGGAAACGGATTTCAACCAGGGCCCGGAGATAAGGTCATTCAAGGAAGAGGAGATCCCCGGGGGGATAGAGCATCCTTGGGGTGGGGGGAGGCCCTTCTTGAAGGTGGCAGTAACCCGCTTCATTCCCCGAAACTCGGAGACCAAGTGCGGAAAAGTACGGCATAAAAAAACCTACAATGAGTCCCCTTGGCGCAGATTTAGCAAGGCGGTCCGGGAGAAAGAAGCCGGGATGGTTCCTCGAAAACGTCCTAATCGGTGAGGAATGAAACCAGGTTGCTGGACCGGGTCGTCCCCCTCCCCGAGGGGGTAGCCCCGGCAGGGGTTTCCCGGGGAAAAAAGGCTTAGTACGAACGCCCCCTTAGACCTTCGGGGTAGGAAAATTTGGTTGCCCATTAATCAATATGCAGGGGGATTGGGAGATAAAGCCCCCGCAGGCCTTGGGAGTCCCCCAAATTTTGGGCGGCTAGATAGACGGAGCGTGGGCCAGAGGTTGGGGCTGGAACCGGGGGAGCAGCGGGGGCCCCGGGGCGGGTTGCTGCGCTGGGGGCCAGGAACTGCTGCATCATGGGGGAGAGATGGCTGGTTGCTGGGCTTTTCTGAGCGATCTGTTTGACTGCTACCCAGGCGGTGAGGTCACGGTCAGACGGAGCCCAAAACCCGGCGGGGTCCATGGCCTGATCTTGCTGCACGTCCCGGCTAGAAGTGGGGTCCCTGGGCCCCGCAAGCGATGGTGTAAGCCACGCAGGGTACGGAATCTAAGTAGGTCCTGGTTTTTCACCAGAGCCCCGCCCGCTAGCGGGATGGACTTGCTGCGGCGGGAGTCTACCAGTCGTTACCCCTGACCGTGACTTGCTTGCAGTGCAGCCAAGGTAACGCGTGGTGCAGAATCATCAGGCAGGCTCCGTAGCCGGGGACAGCAGAAGGTCAGCAGCGGCACAGGTTTGTGGTCGTGGAACAGGCAGTAGGTCAGGGCCAGGCGGCAAGATGCGTGGTCGAGGAACGGAAGCTAATGGTATGTCACTGGTAAGTCAGAACAAGGCTTGTAGACGCTTTCTCTATAGGCTGAAATGCACTAAAATCCGGCAACAGCCCCAGGAAGGGCAGGCTTAAATAAGGCAGTGACCGGCAATAGCCAATTACCGGTGCACTGGCCCCTTTAAATTCGCAGTGGCCGGCGCGCGCGCGCCTTAGATGTTGGGGACCGCGCGCGCCGGGAGGCTGAGACAGGCAACAGGAGCGTGGTCGGTAAGATAGGAGCCCGGGCCGGGCCGGGTGAAGCTCGCCCACCGCCCACATGCCGGGCGGCGTTGCCGCTTCGTGCGGCGACCACGTGGTGTTCCCCGCGACCCGGACGGGGTCCCCGCGGGCCACACCAGTGACTACATAGAGGGTCAGACAACAGCTCAGGTGATAACCTTACAATACCGGCTTATAGGAACCCAGAGCTCAGGTCAGCCCCCGGGGTGTGTAAAAAAACACAAAACCACATGACAGTGAACTACAGCAACGTTTCTAAACAGAGATGCAAAATTACCCCTGATAGCAGGGACTCACAGAAGACGTCCTCTCTGATCAGTCGTTCTCTGAATTCTTCTTTTTCCCTTTTTTTCGCCATCTGGTCTGGACCGCCATGTCGACTTCTACCGGCTGCAACTTGTCCCTGTAGAATGAAACACAGAAACATCTTAGAAAACCTCATTTTGTCAGGGCTTCGCTACTTATTCCTACTTTAATGGGGGCGCCCTCCCCATTAAGTTAATAAGTAGTAATGTTGCCCACCATTAAGTAGGTAGGTCTGTAGACCCCAATAGGTAGGTATACAGTTCCCCTGTAGGTAGCTATCATGCCCCTTTTGGTAGGCTTACAGCCCCCTGTATGAAGATATACAGCCCCCAGTAGGTTATAGGACCCCTTGTAAGTTATATAGCCCCAGTAGGATATAGCCCCCTGTAGAATATATGGCCCCAGTAGGATATAGCTCCCTATAGCATATGGCCCCCTTTATATAGGCCCCTTTAGTATATTTCCCCTTTAGCATATTGCCCTCTTTAGCAGATTGCTCTTCTATATTGCTCCACTTAGTAGATTTCCCCAATTTAGAAGATTGCCCCCTTCAGTATGATGCCCCCTTTAGAAGATTGCCCCTGTGAGGAAGAATTCACTTTACTTCATCCCCAATTCCGTATCTAGTAAGACTTCACAGATGGCCCCAGCCCCCCATGAAAGCCCAATTTGCACGTTAATCAATCCCATTGAAAATTGCCTTCATACGAAGCCGCCACCACAGCATGGGGTCAACCCATGAAATGATCCTCATGCCAACTTAATTAGCTCAAACCCCCAGGCTTATGACTGTAACACAAGGCACCAAACCGACACGTCCTCCGATACTTCATTATCGATTGAAATAGGCGATCCGCTCATAACTGGTGCATGGCGAGTTCATATCTCAAAACATGAACACCCAGCACACACAGCCCCCGCACTCTCAGGTTTCTGGGGCGCATGGGGACCGAGATATCTAGAACCGGACCTACGGAGCTCAAATGTTGATCCATGGAGGGGGGTACCTAAAAGCATTTCCAGGAGCATCCACGCAGAAGCCAGGCCACATACGCCCCCCATGTAGGCCGAAAGGTAACTTTACCTATTTTAACTGCCTTGTTGTTGTAACCCATTGCTTGATATGTGCACCTCTGACTCATACCTGTATATTAATAATCCTTTTATATATTTTGTCTAGTGTGCCCTCCCAAGGCTAATTTAAATCTATAAACTAATTCTGAGTTGGTCTGTCATGATCATCTGCCTCACACGCCTATACTCCGGTCTATAATATATAGCTACCCCAAGGCTGGTTTCGGCCTTGTTATAAGTTGGTCTACGGACCGTCTATAAACTAAACTAGAACTGGTGGCAGCCGTCAGGTTCTGGGACGAGGAAAGTGTTCACTCTCCTCCTGGTTCTCCTTGGCCCGTGTGGACCAGGGGTTAACAGTGGAACAGTATCTGGCTGAAAGCTTGTGCACCTCTAGGGGCCAATGCAAGCGTCGAGATACACCCCAAGTCAGGCCATCGTCCTTTGAGTGGGCCGGCGGACTAGGTTGTTTTCTTCACATATTATCCCACCGCTGCCACCAATATTTGAAGAAAACAGCCTAGTCCGCCGGCCCACTCGAGGGACGCCGGCCTGACTTGGGGTGTATCTCGATGTTCCACTGTTAACCCCTGTCCACACGGGCCCAGGGAGAACCAGGGAGGATGAAGAAACACTTTCCTCGACCAGAACCCTGAACGGCTGCCACCAGTTTCTAGTTTAGTTATAATGAACCTTCTCGTGACCGACTTATAAAGGCCGAAAACAGCCTTGGGGTAGCTATATATTTATAGACCGAGTACTACGGCGTGTGAGTCCGATGATCAAGACAAGACCAACTCCAGATTAAAGGTTTATAGATTTAATTAGCCTGGAGGGCACACTAGACAAATATATACAAAAGGATAATAGATATACAGGTAAGAGTCAGAGTTGCACATCACAAGCATGGATTACAGAACTAAAGTCAGTTAAAATTGGGTCAAGTTACCTTTCGGCCTACATCGGGGGGCCGTATGTAGTCCTGGCTTCTGCGTGATGCTCCTGGAAATGCTCTTAGGTACCCCCTCCATGGATCAACATTTGAGCCCACCTGGGCTCCTGCTTATATCTGTGAGGGCACAGCCCACATGGCAGCCCCCTTACACGCCCCCACACACCCCTGGGACGGTCTATGAACTCCTCCCGCTCAGGTCATGCAGTTTCTGATACAAACACGAAAATGGACTATAACGCGGCGGGGCATTGGTACAGAACCGAGCCGGTGGCACCATCAGAACCGTCTGGACCTACACGACACCAGGATAGCAGACACGCCTATCTTATGAGCTCCGTAGGTCCGGTTCTGGATATCTCGGTCCCCATGCGCCCCAGAAACCTGAGAGTGGGGGCGGGCTGTGTGTGCGGGGAGTTCCATGTTTTGAGATATGAACTCGCCATGCACCAGTTATGAGCGGATCGCCTATAAATCGATATGAAATATCGGAGACATGTCGGCTAGGTGCCTTTTGTTCCAGTCTTTGAAGCTGGGGGTTTGAGCTAATTAAGTTGCATGAGGATCCATTCATGGGTTGACCCCATGCTGTGGTGGCTTCCTATAGAAAGGCATTTACAATGGGCTTGATTAACGTGCAAATTGGGCTTTCCTGGGGGCTGGGGCCATCTGTGAAGTCTGACTAGATACGGAATTGGGGATGAAGTAAAGTGAATTCTTCCTCACAGCCCCCTTTTAGTATAATGCCCCCTTAAGAAGATTGCCACCCTTTAGTATAATGCTCCCTTTAGAAGATTGCCCCCCTTTAGTATAATGCTGCCTTTAGAAGATTGCCCCCCTTTAGTATAATACCCCTCTTTAGAAGATTGCCTCCCTTTAGTATAATGCCCCCTTTAGTATATATGCCCCCTTTAGAATATTTCCCCCTTTAGTATAATGCCCCTCTTTAGAAGATTGCCCCCTTTAGTATAATGCACCCTTTAGTATAATGCCCCTCTTTAGTATAATACCCCCCTTTAGAAATCTATACATACATATATAAAAATTTAAAATAAAGTATTTCAAAATGCTACTTACCTTTCCGCGCTCCCCGCTGTGATCCGTGCTCCGGGAGCTTGTTTCTGGCGTGAGCGCTGTGGCGTCATCATGCCACCTACGTCGGGACGTTGCTCCCGGGATTTCCTAGGCCGGAAGCCTACGGGCTGTCGGCCTACGAAATACAGCAGCGCAGGAGGCGCAGCTTAAAGATGTGGCCGCTCCACTCGGCAGGGTAGGTGGCTGCCCCGGATGGCCCCCTGAGCCCGTGGGGCCCCCGGCAACCGCCTACCCTGCCCAATGGAAGAGACAGCCCTGGATGGATGGGATCTATGTGAAATATGCAGAAAAAGTAGTGCCAGGAACAGAAGGATTTTCTCACTAAAAACACATGTCGCAGTTCACAATGTTGTGTGTGAACCCAGCCCTACTGTGCAAAATGTAACACAGAGGGCCCGAGCCCTGGATGTTTTAGGACCCTAGCAACGCCCCTGGTTTCATCAGATCACAGGACATGTCTCCAAAAATGTAATTCTTTGTTCCTGTGTGCATTTGCAAACAATAATCTGGCTTTTACATGTTTCCTTTGGAATAATGGCTTCTTCCTGGCAGAGTGGCCTTTTAGCCCATGTTGATACAGTACCCATTTCACTGAGGATAGTGATACAATATTACCAGCTTCTGCCAGCATCTTCACAAGAGGCGACATGTCCGAAAATTGCCAGCGCTGCGGCAGTTTTTAGGCGCATTAAATCGGTGTAAAGTGCACCAGAAAGTCCGATCCTCTCAAAATTCTGGCTTCAGGTAAACTTAGTGCGCCTAAAAAGGTGCATTGCACAAATCATTGGTAGTGTATCATTTGTAGTGTATGTAATGCGCCTCAATAGGCGCTTTGCGTTCTCTAGGCACACAGTGTATCATTTTTAGGCGCCTTACAATGTGTTGTGCCTGGAGCATAATGTGCCTAGTTTTGATGTACGACAATTAATTTACATTGAGAATATGACGTCAAAAGTGTTTTTGGTGCAAAATAGACCAAAAAACTGATGCTGGTGTGTTGGGAAATGGCGCCCAAGGTTTATTGCTTTTGTTCTTGGATTGATATTCACATGTCAGACCAAAGTATGTTTATCTCTGAGACACAGAACCTGAACCTATCTCCTTCCTGAGCGGTATGTTGGTTGGACATTGCCATCTTGTTTATACTTGCATATAATTGTTTGTACAGATGAACGAGGCACCTTCAGGCATCTGGAAATTGCAAAGGAAGGATGGTACATACTTGTGCAAGTCTACAGTTCTCTTCCTGATATCTTGGCTGATTTCTTTAGACTTTTCCACGATATTACACACAGAAGCAGTGTGTTTCTGGTGTATATTA